>JAAGKR010003908.1:0-68094 GCA_011419295.1 Clarias macrocephalus | reverse complement strand
AAACGAGTGGCCATCATTACTTTAAGAAATGAAGGTCAGTCAGTCTGAAAAATTGGGAAAACTTTGAAAGTGTCCTCAAGTGCAGTCACAAAAACCATCAAGCGCTACAAAGAAACTGGCTCACATGCGGACCACCCCAGGAAAGGAAGACCAAGAGTCACCTCTGCTGCGGAGGATAAGTTCATCCGAGTCACCAGCCTCAGAAATCGCAGGTTAACAGCAGCTCAGGTCAGAGAGCAGGTCAATGCCACACAGAGTTCTAGCAGCAGACACATCTCTAGAACAACTGTTAAGAGGAGACTGTGTGAATCAGGCCTTCATGGTAGAATATCTGCTAGGAAACCACTGCTAAGGACAGGCAACAAGCAGAAGAGACTTGTTTGGGCTAAAGAACACAATAACGAACACAATAAAGAAAACTCTTTGAATGAGAAGGTGTGTCCAAACTTTTGGTCTGTACTGTATGTGTGAGAAAAATGTGTCTAGATAATGAGATTGTCCCTGATGAGTCAAGCCAAAAGTGACGGCGACAGTGGCAAGGAAAAACTCCCTGAGATGGCAATAATAAGAAGCAACTGAAAGTTCAATATAACAGGCTATTTAAATTAACATGAAGTCCATTTCAGCACAGGGATGAGTCAGCAGGTGCAGAGGGCAGATGGGGTCTGGATCACTGGGAGCTCAAGAGCAGTGTAGCACAGGGAATCTTTTCCCAAACCATCATGAAGTAAAATCCAGCTGGAGCTGGTCCTTCTCTGGATGCCTCAGGATCCTCGCAGTGTTGGCCTTTGTCTACTGAAGCTGGCACAATCTCCAGATGCCTCGGGATGTGTAGAAGAATACAGAACAGATGGGGAGAATTAGCTTTTACTCCTTTCAGGATAGATGTACTGGAGTATGAGGTTATGGGATGAGTTACGTGTATGCCAGATTAAAGAGATGCGTCTTGAGTCAAATTTTTAATACTGGCGAGATATATGGGAGCCAAACCATTTAGAGCCTTGTACGTAAGTAATGCTATTTTGTAATTAATTCTAAACTGAATAGGTATCAGGGATAATAATATTGGGGTTACATGTGTAACGATGCAGGTCGCGCGAGGGGCAGAGCCGTGCATGAACTGTTCAGACCGGGCAGTTCTGCAGGTTGCTACCACTCGGAGTTCTGAACAGGCAAGGGCGTGGCCATTTATACACATGGTTGCTAGGCAACGCTGCCGTCAGGCAATCACCTTGAATGAGCCGCACCTGGTAGATGGCGTGTTTATTTAAGGGTCCTGATACTGGCGCACTTCGTGCGATCATTTAGGTAGCACCGGTAAGGTATCAGGGCCAAAGACAAAGAAAGAAAGAAAAGAAAGAAAGAAAGATAAAGAAACTAAAAGATAGACAGACATATAGTGTGCTGTTCAGAGACAGAGGCAAAGCCCCAGCCTCTGTCTTAGACGCCGGCGAAAGCGAGAGAGAGAGAAAGTGAAAGAGAGAGTGGCACGCATTAGTTCAACGTGCGCGCCCAGTTGTGCATAAAAGAAAAACCCCTCTGTCTCCCATAAAACCTCAATAAGGGCAAAGGCCCCGAGAGGATAAAAGTTTTGTTTTATTTTCCAGAGCCTCGTCCATTCTCGCGTAGACGGCGGAGCTCTGTTTATTTTGAGTTTACAGTTTTCATTTGTTTCCTTTTAAGTTCCTTAATTAATAATCCCACGCTATCTCCAAACGGGAAGGTCTTCCCGTGCGTATCACAAGCACTCTCACAACCTCCTATTTCATTCAACCTCTCTATAGCCCAGCATAAGGGCTCTTATCTTTAAAAACATCGCATACCGCACCATGTAACAGAATGATCGCACCACCAGAAGAGCCCGCGGGCTTGGAGCGGGTGCAGGAAATAGATGAGGGTCAAGCGAGAGTGCTTGATAAACACGAGAAAGCCTTAACTGCATTAATTTCGGAGATGCGTGGAATTAATAAGCGCCTCGAGCAAGTTTTTAGGCAGCTTGAGGCGCGCGCCACTTCCGGGTTTCCATCTGGTCGACTCACGCCCCCGGATCAGTGGCTCAACTACCCCATCTGGTGGCCAAAACTCGACTACCATCCCCACAGCCGTATGCGGGTGAACCAGAGAGGTGCAATGCCTTTATTCTGCAGTGCTCACTCCTATTTGAGCTGCAACCTTCCCAATTTCCATCTGAATGGTCGAAGGTTGCATTTATGGTGTCTCTGCTCACAGGCAGAGCACTAGAGTGGGCTACTGCAGTGTGGCAGCACCTCCTCTCTGAACTCGCCGTATGTGGATGGTGAAAAGTGGCCCTAAGTGCCTCAACTGTAACGATGTTTTGTTTTATTTTCCAGAGCCACATGTTCCTAAGCTTGGCAATATTTCTAGGTGGAAAAAGGCTGTTTTTGTGATATTGAAAATATGATTTTCAAAGGACAAGTCTAATATTACGCTTAGGTCTTTCACTGTCGAGAAACATGAAACAAATAAGGGAAAAACACAGAGCTACTGCAGAGGGCAGTGTAATGCAAACACTACTGACTCACCCAGGGTAGATGAGTGGATCAGAAAGAGTGAACAATTGTGGGAAGGGACACACCAGCAACTAGAACAAGCATGCACCTCATGTAAAAATTTGCAGAAGCACTACAGAATATAAACCAGGAGACAGGGTATGGATAGCTACAAAGAATTTGCAGATTCAGGAAGGGTGCAGGAATTGATTTATCATAAAATATAAAGTACTGAAGAAGATAGATGATGTTACCAATAGATTACAATTGCCTCTCTTTCTACATATCACAAATTTAACCAGCCAGAGAAGGATGATTGCTTGAAGTAGTTCCCAACAATGCCTTTCCAAAACCCGTACAGTTAGATAATGAACCTTCAAAATAAAATATTGAATTCATAAATAAATAATGATAACACTGCCTTGATTGGGATTGGTATGGACATGAAAAAGGTCATAGATTCCATGCATTAATCAATGTTTTGTGTTAAACATGTTTTGTGTGCACTGTGTTTATACTGTATTTTTTAAAATAAATGTACAGGTATTCTGTAAAATCCAAGATGAGTATGGGTGATTTGGAATTGAGACAAAATACTGGTTAGAGTGCAAAATGTTTTATAAAAAAATATTCAAGTAAAATATAATTGAAGCAAGTGTTACTGTATAACAATATGAGGAAAATTGTAATATTAAATTGTAGCGTATTTCTTTATTTACTCGTACTTGCATAGCAAAAGGGTGTGTGTTACTGAAATTAAGACAATGAAACTATGAAATTAAAGTTTGTCCATCATCTGCATCAACATCCTATTCAATCTCTTGATGTTCCTTCCTCTGTATCTGAAGTCAGCGCTCCTCCATCTAAATTTGAGATTTCATCCAGGCATCAAGAGTCTCCAACTCTTGTACGTCAGTCTGTGTTCCCACAAGTGCCTGTCTGCAAAAAGCAAGAAATTTGCTAAAGGTTGCAATCCTAGCAGTTTGTAAAAATTTTGTCACAGCAATTACAGATAACCTGAAATTGTGTGTGTAGCTTATGTGGATTGGCAGTTCAATTTTGTCTCTCAGATGTGTTGGAGTATATCCATAAAGGTTGTACATAAAATAATGAGTAAAGAGGAAAGTACCTGTAACTCCAATAGCTACATCAGCACAACACTTGAGATCATCACTTTCTTCTTTTGAACAGGGAAATTATCTGGGCCTTAAAATAAGCAGACATGCTTACCGTTCAGATGATGAAGGTCGATGTTGTCGTGGGACAGAGGGGTTCCGACTCGATCACACTGGATGGTTTTCATCCTATTATTTGTCTTTTTATGTGTTGATCTTCCTCACTTCAGTATCGCACTGTGTGCTGTGTGCTGCTCGAGCTGCAGTTTGTTTAGATCTGCACGGCATTCCTCAGTGCTGCTGCACGCGTGTGCGTGTAAATATTCACATAGTTTAGTTTTTATGTGTAGTGTCCGATTGACTTTGGATGTTTTCATCTGACAAAATTTTGAGCAAAGACTTGACAGTGGAACCTTGGATTGCGAACACAATTCGTACATTAATGCTCATATATCAAAACACTCATAAATCAAACCAGATTTCCCCATAAGATCTAATTAAAACTCTAATTATTCGTTCCACAACCCAAAAAATAAATATCTAAAAATTATTTATACAAAATATAAAGTACAAATAAAACAAATTGACCTGCACTTTACCTTTGAAAAAAGTACAAATAAATCCCGGTTTTTCTTACGCGCTGTGTATGTATGTGTGTGTGTTTGTGCACACACGAGCTGTGTATGTAAGTGTGTTTGTGAGCACACACGCTGGGTGTGTGTATGTGTGTGCGTGTGTGTGTGTGAAGCTAAAGTAAGAGGATAGGAGGAATGACACCCTTCCCTCCCCCACCTTGTCACAGTCCTCTCTTGACTTTCACACACACAAAGTAAAAATGAAAACAAATTACCTTTGAAGTGAATCTTTGAAGGCAAGCGGAGGAGGGAAGGGGCACAGTGTCTAATGACGTGTGTGCACACACACACTAACGGAATCAGTGCAGTCTGACAGAGAAAGAAAGAGAGAGAAAATGGATCTTTAAACTCTCTAATGAGACACGCTTTTGCTTTACACAAAAAATGTGTTATAATAATCACTACATGCGTGCACGGATGTTGATTATACGAGTGAGAGACCAAGCAGAGGAGACGATTACCCACAATTCCACAGCGCGAGAGAGAGAAAAACCATTGGCTCAGTTTTGATCACGTGACGTTCTGCGTCAAAACAAGAAGCGCATGCGTGCCACCTATTATTTGGTTCTCGTAAATCAAGACTTGCTCGTTTTTCAAGTAAAAATTTATTAAAAATCGGTCCAGGGCTTGGTTCCCAAACTCTGAATGATTGCATGATCAAAGACAAAAATCAACTGGTCCCGGGGCCAAGTGTGCTTGGAAAGAGCCGCAAGAGCTCCGGTAGTGAGGTTGCAGCAATCAAAGGCGCATTCCACTCACCTCTTTGAAGTCCCTGGGGCACGTTACATTGCCCTGCTCGCATGCCACTCTTCCCCATTTTAGCGCATGTCCACCGCACATCTCTGCTTAGTAGATCCTTGTAGTTACATCGGCAACCCAACAAACCCAAGCTACACTCCAGCTGTGTTTTATAGTGTGGGGAGAGGCCTGGGATCCATTAGTGAGGATTACTCGCCAGCCGGTGCCCGTTCCCGCGGCCCCGCACCTTCTCACACCTGCAGAAAGGGAAGTCGCCTACCCATTGAGTGAGGAGTGAGTGAGAAGCGAGATAAGATTTAGGCGCACACCCATCACAGGCACATGCCGTGACACTGTCATTAACCAAAATTTGCCTTCTTGCCAAATCGGTTAAAGCCCACTGCATTTATACTCTTAAGTAGCACAGTATTGCAGCAATATTTTACCAATGAGTCATGTGCCAGCAGATGACAGACTTAAACCACCCCTCAACCCCAGTGAGACTAATGCTACAACACTAGAAACCTCAGAATTGAGGAATTGTATAAACCTCAAAATTGACATGCAGTCAGCATAAACACACTACTGGTCCACTTAGCTCAAACTGATGCAGTTTCTATTAAGCGAAAAATTTAATAGACCTTGTGCAGGGCTTCGGACGGGGACCGTGTAATGTGAGCTTGTGGGAGTGATAACGTGCAATTTCAGGATGACCTTCCCATTCGGAAATTATTTGGGTTTATTAAATTACCTCAAAGAGAGCACAATTGATAATGAAAACAAACCTTAAATGTGAAAGACAAAACACAAAATTCAGTTGTCTCCTTGAGACAAGGTTATTCTTTTTCTCGGTTTTCTTTTGTCTTTTCACATTTATTTTTTCACATTTATTTTCAGAGAGACTCCTGAGAGCATGGCAGGCAGGAAGAGCCATACATGGAGGGGTCTTAATTTCTGGTTTGGTATTGACTCTCCCCTCCACTGATGACCCCCTCTGTGGCTTGCCTCGCCATATCCACATTGCTCGCACTCTTGGACCTGCATGTCCTCCTCAGACTCAGGAGTTATAACCTTGAGTTTTGGGGAAGAGGTGAACCTTTGCACTTAGCCAGGGGAGTGGCAGGCTAAGTACTTGGCATGGCATTCCTGGGACAGAGGTAATGTTTCCCACCATTACACAATGAAGGCATTTAGGATTAAATGCTCTGAGAGAAGGTCCTGCTATACAGCAATGGCTCACTCCAGTAGTCCACTTGTGAGAAGGGACACCATAAAAGCAATCTTGGCTCTTTCTGATGGGAGCTTTGCATGGAAGGTTGCATTTCAAGTATTAGTGAGCACAACAGTATAAAGACTTTACACTTCTCTGCCTTGCCCTCATACAGCAAGGTAATGGGCAGTTGATTTTCGGCCACCGTCAATTTGTCAATTTGGTCAATCTGGGAATCGGCTGTAACCTGGAAGTGACATGCGCCCCGAGCTGCACATGGATTTGCTCGAGATTCCACGGATCTCTGTAACTAATGCCCTCAAACTCTCTCATGCTTATCAATCACTCTCACCTGCACTTACACAATTTCCTGCAGCCACTTCAAGCCTGTGGTCTCTTTGGTTGGTGCAATCATTCTGTTACGTGGTCAGTGCTTATTAGCCACACCACAAGATGTCATAATGAATGTAAGAGCCTTTGTACAGGGATTCAGAGAGAACACAAATGATGAAGAAAACAAAAATCAAATGCCAAACACAAAACTTTTTTCTTCTATCGTTTCACTTTTATTTTATTGTCAGTTCTCTCTTTTATTTTCACTTTTCTTTGTTTCTTTCCTAATACCTTTCCTTTTTTTCTTTTCTTAACCTTTTCACTTTTACTTGGGGCAAGCTTCCTCTCTCTTGCTTGGAGCTTTCTCTTTCTTTTAACACAAACTTTTCTTTTCTTTGTCTTTGCTTTAGACATATATTTGGCATTGGCATTGTTTTTATCTTGATCTTGAGCTTGAGCCTGGCTCTATTACCAAAGCGACATGCTCTCATACTGGGCGCTACCTATTGACTGCACATCACAAACTAGTAGAAGTGTGACTAGGTGTGACTAGGTGTGACTGCACATCACAAACTAGTAGACGTGTGACTAGGTGTGATGCATATGGATCTGCCCCTCACTTCATTGTACTGTACAATTACACAGTGCAAATGTACTGTATAATTAAGTGAGTCTTCTTAATTTTTATTTTGACAGTATTTTAAAATATCTTCTCATAGACGTGTTGATTATTTTCTCTGAAAAATGTCTTTAGTATATATTAAATACTAACCCAATGAATCATTTTTAGAGTGCTTTCTCACCTTAGTTCACTTATTCCAAGTCACTACATGAGTTTTTAACCTTTTTTTCCCTCTTGGTTTGGTTAGAGAAAAATCTAGATGTACCAAAATACATCATTTTAAACAATGCAAGAAGAACCATTCTGCATATTGATCAGATTTGTCTGCTGTAAAACTAAATACATGTAAAGCTCTTCAGCAGGCACAAACAAATCACGGACACAAGGCTTAGAATGCAATAAACCCACAGTGCTCTTTATTTACAGTCACAGGGAAAAAACTTCCACCAAAGAAAAAAGATTAGAGTCAAACTAGTTGTCTCTCTTTAGTACTTAAAAGGGGCAGGAGGTGTGCAGAATGTACAGCCCCAGGGATGCGACCCAAACTCAGGTGGCAAGGCACATTAACCATCCTACCCAGCGGCATGTGCCATCGGGATCCTTTTATAGGAAACGGCCGAGGTGACCGGCAGCTGATTCGCTGTGGCCGATGCCGGGGATTTACGGTGCCCCGCCCCTTTTTGGAGTTTTCGTAACTCGTTTGATCCATTTCCAGTGTTTCAGCTGTTTGTTTTCCTGGGCAAGTGAGATGATGTTTTGTTATGTGGCGCACTGTCTGCAATCCTGTCACCACAGCACCGTCCTCTTAGCTTCAAGCTCGTCCGTGTTGACAAAAGGAGCGCGTGTCGTCTTGACAGCCCGTCTGCGTTTCCGTGCTGCGCACCGGACCTGTGTTGGACTAGGAAGGAGAAATCTTGCAGTGAGAGGAACCAGCGAGTGATATGAGAATTTGTGTCTTTGGCCCTTGCTAGCCACTGTAGGGGGGGCGTTATCTGTGACTAACGTAAAGTGCCGGCCAGTTAGATAGTACTTCAGCTCCTCTACGGCCTACAGAGTTTCTTGTTCTATTGTAGCGTATTTTTGTTTTGCTGTAGTAATCTTGTACGTCCTACTCACGTACAAGATTGGATGTTCTTCTCCACTCCCAGCCCCGTCTCTGACGCGTCCGTGTGCACAATGAATGGGCGGTTGAAGTCGGGATTCTGGAGACTGGGGCAGTTGGTGAGGTGGATCTTCAGACGTGGGCAATTTTTTACTGCCTCGACCTTCTTTTCCTGCGGTTTTAGCAGGCCGTGGCCGATTCGGTTTTAAAGGTACTGTGCTTCGTTCATCCCCAAGTGGCACTTTTTTGGGTTAGCGGTCAGACCCGCCCTTCCGAGGTCATGCAGGTTTCCTCTAAGATGATTTAGATGCTCATTCCAGTCTCCCAAGTATGCGGCGGCGTAGAGTCGGTGGCCACGAAGTACTATATCCATTAACCTTTGAAACCATGCAGCCCAAATGGGAGCACTCATTACTGCCAATGTCCTCGCTCTGTACTAAAGGCGGTTTTCTGCTTTGCTTCAGGCATCAGGGCTAGCTGCCAGTACCCCTTTGTCAGATCAAGGGTGGAGATAAAACATGCTTTTCCAAGTCGATAAGGTCGTCCATTTGGAGTAGCGGATAAGCGTCGAACTGTGATACCTGGTTTAGACGCGTGAAATCATTACAGATCCTGAGCAGTCAGGTTTGGGCACTGCCACTACGGGGCTGGACCAGGGGCTAGTCGACTCCTCTATAATGCCATTTTGAAGCATGCCTTCCACTTCTGCTTCTATGGCACGGCAGCGGGCCTCCAGGGCTTGGTACGGTCTTTGGCAGACGATCAAGGGGTGTCAGCCCAGGGTCAGTGGAGAACACATCTTGGAACTGATCTAGGACCATGTTTAGATCCTAATGTTGAGCCGCCGTCATGTCTTCACCCCCATTGGACCGTTTCCCGACCTACAGCTAGGGGATGAGAGAGCAGCGAGAGCTGAGACGCGCGGGCAGGGGTTCAATCCAGCGTTTTTAAGCAAATTTACATGATATTTACTATGCTGCTGCAGACGGTAGTTAACTGGACCGACTCGTTCCTCTATGGTGTAGGGGAGCCTTGCCAGCGGGTGAGAAATTTGCAATTGGCACTGGGGAGGAGAAGTAGTACAGCATCGACGGGCATTTTCTCTCCGGTTCTCACCTTTCGTCTAGAGTCATGGCCAAAAGTTTTGAGAATGACACAAATATTAGTTTTCACAAAGTTTGCTGCTAAACTGCTTTTAGATATTTGTTTCAGTTGTTTCTGTGATGTACTGAAATATAATTACAAGCACTTCATACGTTTCAAAGACTTTTATCGACAATTACATGACATTTATGCAAAGAGTCAGTGTTTGCAGTGTTCGCCCTTCTTTTTCAGGACCTCTGCAATTCGACTGGGCTCCTCTCAATCAACTTCTGGGCCAAATCCTGACTGATAGCAACCCATTCTTTCATAATCACTTCTTGGAGTTTGTCAGAATTAGTGAGTTTTTGTCTGTCCACCCGCCTCTTGAGGATTGACCACAAGTTCTCAATGGGATTAAGATCTGGGGAGTTTCCAGGCCATGGACCCAAAATTTCAACGTTTTGGTCCCCGAGCCACTTAGTTATCACTTTTGCCTTATGGCATGGTGCTCCATAGTGCTGGAAAATGCATTGTTCTTCACCAAACTGTTGTTGGATTGTTGGAAGAATTTGCTGTTGGAGGGTGTTTTGGTACCATTCTTTATTCATGGCTGTGTTTTTGAGCAAAATTGTGAGTGAGCCCACTCCCTTGGATGAGAAGCAACCCCACACATGAATGGTCTCAGGATGCTTTACTGTTGGCATGACACAGGACTGATGGTAGCGCTCACATTTTCTTCTCTGGACAAGCCTTTTTCCAGATGCCCCAAAGAATCAGAAAGAGGCTTCATCCGAGAATATGACTTTTTTCAGAACATTACGCCATACTTTTTGCAGAAGATCAATCTGTCCCTAATGTTTTTTTGGAGAGAAGTGGCTTCTTTTCTGCCCTTCTTAAAACCAGGCCATATTCCAAAAGTCTTGGCCTCACTGTGCGTGCAGATGCGCTCACACCTGCCTGCTGCCATTCCTGAGCAAGCTCTGCACTGGTGGCACTCCGATCCCGCAGCTGAATCCTCTTTAGGAGACGATCCTGGCGCTTGCTGGACTTTCTTGGACGCCCTGAAGCCTTCTTAACAAGAATTGAACCTCTTTCCTTGAAGTTCTTGATGATCCTATAAATTGTTGATTTAGGTGCAATCTTAGTAGCCACAATATCCTTGCCTGTGAAGCCATTTTTATTCAACACAATGATGGCTGCATGCGTTTCTTTGCAGGTCACCATAGTTAACAATGAAAGAACAATGATTTCAAGCATCACCCGCCTTTTAACATGTCAAGTCTGCCATTCTAACCCAATCAGCCTGACATAATGATCTCCAGCCTTGTGCTCGTCAACATTCTCACCTGAGTCAACAAGATGATTACTGAAATAATCTCAGTAGGTCCTTTAATGACAGCAATGAAATGCAGTGGAAAGTTTTTTCGGGATTAAGTTAATTTTCATGGCAAAGGAGGACTATGCAATTCATCTGATTACTCTTCATAACATTCTGGAGTATATGCAAATTGCTATTATAAAAACTTAAACAGCAACTTTTCCAATTTCCAATATTTATGTAATTCTCAAAACCTTTGGCCACGACTGTACACGCAAACACTGTTTTGGTCGTTGAAAACGGAGCTTTTAGAAAACTCCGGCCAAAGTGAAGATTTTCCAAAACGTCACCTTGTGCCGATAATGTAATTGTCTGTCTGCTAGTCTACTTGATTTGTGCAATAGCGGACGTACGTACAATAAACTAGTGGACTTTTTTACATGCGTGTACATACGCGCAGTTACTCACACATTACGTTGATGAACAGAGGTGCCTGAATGTACTACTAAGCTCACTGCTGCTACATACTGTACAAAACTCTGACTACACAGACCCCGCAGGCAGCGACGGCGGTTTGCACTTCTGCAAAGCGAAACCGGTGATAACATTTTTCCTAGGCCCCCTGGGCCCCCTGTTGATTAAGGAGGCTCCTAACAGCGCTTAACGGGGCGTTTTGCGTTTTCATGTGGACAAAGATATTTTTAAAAACTAATAAGAAAAAAAAACTCTGTTTTTAAAATACCTGGCTACGTGTGGACATGGCCTTAATAACTCAATAAAACATACTCGTAACAAACCATTTTTAATCTAAAAGACTTAAGCATTATCTGCTAAGCTCATGAACCACTTTTAGAGTGTAGTTCATGGCTTGGTTTTACATGGATGCTTCTAGAATAGACTCACTAATCTTTATTGATGATTGATTACAGTATTATGTTAGCAGCAAAATGAATTCAGGAGTCTAATGAAACATTCTGGATGCCAATTTACAAAGAAATGCATTCATGTCATTGAAGGGAACTTTATCATGCAGCAAGACAATGACCCAAAACATATTAAAAAACACAAAAAAGGTGTCGTGGGAATGTGAAAAAGCCCTTAACCCAAGGGTTAATGCATGTATTTCGTCTCTGGAGAAGGAGACTGGAGGGGAAAAAATCACCCAAAACAATCAACACCTGAAAGTTATAGTGAAAGCCTAAAAGCATAACAAATGAAGAATACAAAAGTTTGATCATGTCGGTGGGTCACTGGCTGAGACAATATTACTTTAAAGTAATTTCCAGAAAATTTCCATAATTTCCAAAATGGCTGAGCTTTTTCATTGACCTTCATATTTAATTTAATCAAGTAGATCATGTGCTGCTGGAAATGCATGCTGTTGAAGCTTTAAGAAAATTACTGTAAGTAAACAATATAAGAGCAAATTGCAAAATATGGCTACCTGAACAATTGAGTAGATACACTGTTTGGTCATCATTATTCTATGAAGAAATCACACACAAAGTTTATCTAACTTGTGAAAATAATTTGCTCTTTTTCATAAAACTTGAAGATTACATGGTGGACAATAATGTAACACAGGTTGGACCAGCACTACCGGGTGGACTGTCCTCAGTGAGGTATAAGGTAGAACAGTGTTTGACATTTTATTTGGGCCACATACCTTAAATCATATTTTATCAAAGCAAATCATACAGGGAAAATACTGTTCAAATATTTATATTTAAATTATGTAGTAAATAATAGGATTATCCATAATAACAGAGTGGATAGCAATTTCAGTGACACATGTTTTTCATATTATTATGAAAAAAAAAATGAATGTAAGGGGGTGGACACTGCTTGTTCACAAAACTTTTTGAGGATAATGTATTAAAATTTGGTTTATTTACTCGTTGAATAAGCAGATGAGTGTGAGAGACATGACAAAATCAAATTTACCCAATCAGTGAAAAGCATATAACATTAGGGAAACATAAATAGACTTAGTATTGTATTAATATGTGCATTAATATTTGGTAACATAATAAAAACCTCAGACTTTCATTATTTTGCAATATGTTCATTACAAGTGACTGACTCTAATAAGAACACCAAAGGCACTTAGCTATGTAATAGAAATATTGAACTAGCTTAATGTAGTTATTGCAAGCAAGGCAAAGGCAACCAAATATTAACTGTTATTTACGTTAAGGCCATATATTCCCATAATTTTGTACAAAACGTTTTAAATGAAGCACATTGAGCCTTTCATCGATTCATTTATTTATTCATTTGCATATACAGTAGTACAGTTCTTGCACTTAATTTGAAGACAACCTGATCATTTATAACTGTATGGGAGAAATAAACCTAAACAACAAATCTAAAGTGCACGACGGTAAAATTACATGTTACTTTTAAGACCTTTGCAATCTCTGGCATGAAAAAAATCGCTTTCATAGAGGCGTCCATATTTTCGCCCCCAAATCTTTCGTCGATCACAATAAGATGGCAAATGACATCATTACAACTTGCAAATTACCATTTATAAGGCACCACGAACGCAAAAACAATTGGGTTTTGTTGTTGTTGTTGTTGTTTTTTGCCCCGTCACACGTTTTTACTTCGAACACGCGGAGGTCGTAAGTGATGTCATTCCGAACGCCGATGTTCATTTCCGGGTTACCTTCACAACAACTGGGAATTCGGATTATTACACCTCGGAACCTCCTGGTTCCCACATTCGAGCGTTCGCGGGAAATCAATCGATCTAAGAAGAACTGGAATTCAGTTTATTTAAATAAATTAGATATATTTTTTAAAAATACATTTTGTAAGCTTCATAAGCCAGCTGCTCATATGAAATTGTAATATATTTAAATTAATTTTTAAAAATATTTTATATATATATATATATATATATATATATATATATATATATATATATATATATATATAAAATCTACTTATATTGTAGAATATATTTACATATTTACATTTTGCTGTCTCTCTCTCTCTCTCTCTCTCTCTCACACACACACACACACACACACACAGTACTATGAAATTAAATTAAATTGAAATGATTCCGATCATCACAAAGGTAACCCACATAAATACAATAACAATGCAGTTTTAAATGATGATTTGTAAGTGTTGTAATGTTCAAAAACAAACAAAAAATATTTTTCTAACATGCCTGGCCATATGTAAAAAAGTTGATTGTCTCTTAAAACAAGCCACCCCTGTCGGCAAAAACTGCAATCAAGCATTTGAGATAACTGCCAATAAATCTTTCACATTTCAACGTGGCAGAATTATTTAAATTCTGCCATGTTGGAGGGTCTTTGAGGGTCTTTGTCCTTATCGCTTTACGGCGGGGGGCCAGGAGCCTATCCCAAGTGACTTAAGGCATAAGGCACGGTACACCCTGAACTGGGTGTCAATCCATCACAGGGCACACACATAAACACACTCACATGTTCATTCACACACTACGGGCAATTCGGGGCATGCCTATCAGCCTAATCTGCATGTTTTTGGAGAAAACTGGAGTACCTGGGGGAAATCCACCAAGCACGGGGAGAAAATGCAAACTCCATGCATACAGAGAATCGAACCTGGCCACGAATCAAGCCTGGACCCTGAAGGTGCAAGGTGAGAGTGCTATTCACTAATCCACTGTGCTGCCATCTCTAAAACCTTTTTAAAAAATTGAGCCATTCAAAATATTTATCATGCTCACAGAACCAGTCTTTTGTTATTTAAATTCTGGAATATGCATGTGCCATTCAAAGAAGAAAAACTCTATTGATGTGATAACCTGGTCATTCAGCACATTCCGGTCATCAGCTGACTTTGCTTTATTGGCATATTATGTTGCTGAGCTTAGTAACCTGACCTCCTGAAGCAACCCCAGATCATAAGACTGCTTCCAGAGTCTTGTACAGTCAGCAATATGAATGATGGGTACATCACTTTATCCATTAATTCTTACCCTGATACAGCCATTACTCTGAACTAGGGTCAATCTTAACTCATCAGACCTTTTTTCATTGCTCCAAAGTCAAATCTTAATGCTCCCTAGCAAACTGAAGCCCTTTTTTCTGATTAGCCTTAATGACAAGTGGTTTTCTTGTGGCCACACACCGGTTTAGTCCCAATCCTTTGGCCTGGCAGTGTATTTTTATGTGAAATATTTCTATGACCATATATGAAAATGTGTGAATAACGAATTCTCCATCTATGCACATACCAGTGCCTCAAACTTTTTTTTTCTATATTCATATATTCTAGGTTCATTACACTCACTCATTGTCCATACCGCTTTGTCCTGTATTCAGGGTCGTGGGCGGCCATGAGGCTATCCCAGGGCACTTAGGGCATAAGACAGGGTATACCTTGGATAGGGTTCCAAGGCATGAATCAAACCCAGACCCTTGAGGTGCAAGGTGACAGTACTAAGCACTAATCCAAGATCCAGTATTGTAAAATATTTAAAGTCTTTTTTGTCCTATTTTTCTTCATTCAATCTATTCCTATAAAGTCCTCCTGGCTAGCTCATCCAGGTGTGCCGCTTCCTTCTGTGCTCCTTTCTGAATTTCAGAAGAATTTACCTCCAGAGCATTGCATCTCTTTCAGCTTCATTTAAAGAAGCTGAAGGAGATGCATATTTTAGTGTATTTGAATGCATTACAACAACTTTAGTTTAGAAAGTTATTATCAAACTGCCAAAGCAGAAATACTCTGTGCTTATGAATTTGTACTGCTAGAAGAGTTCAAGCATTTTCTGCCTGAGTCATTTATGTGAATGAAAATAAGGTTTAATCACTGCCTGAAGTGCAAGGTTCATGGAGGAATTTGTCACCCTGCATAAAAGCATTTTTAAACCTTACCAAACTGAAGTTCCTGTGTCCACAACCAAACTGGTTCAGCTTGCCCAGTCAGCTGTTCCTTACCAAAGATCCAGGGAAAAATGTTTTTACGGTCAGAAGTCTGGTCACAGAACAGCTAATTGTTTTCCCTTGAAACATAAATGAAACAGGGACAGCTCATCACCTTAGCCCTAATGAAGTTTTGCTCCGGTAATGACTTAATTGGATACTGGTGATCATATGTCCGAACCTAGTTATAAACTCTTAATTTCCTCAGGTTATGTGTCATCATCTGCAGAGGTTCAAGTTCAATACCCTGTCAAGATATTAAGAAACACTGGCGCAGTCTAGTATTTTATTCTGGCAGAGGTACTGCCCTAAAATGAACAGAAAATAAACATGGTTTTGCCATGGTATTGCTACAGATAATTTAAGAGTGCCTTTATATCAAGTCCAGTTATGTTCAAAGATAGTCACTGGTCTGGCTGATATTGTAATTTGCCAGTCTAAGCCAGCAGAAAAAGTTCTTTTTATTATAGACAGTGACCTAGCTGATAGATCAGATATGTCCCTTATTTGAACTAAGGAGTGTCCGAAGTGATAAAATTTTTCAGCAATGTCTAGTCTGAAGAGGTGCCGTGCGTTTGTCAGTGATTCCTGTGAGGTAGAGTTGAAAATAGTTTGAGTTTACTTAAAAAATAATATGCATATGTTAAAAAGGTTTGTACTTAGATAAGATGCATTTTGTCAGCATGTGCTCTATTTGGCTCATGACAGTCCTTGGTCTGGACATTTATGAATAAGTAAAACGTATTGTACATGCATGTCCTTATTCATTTATTTTGGCCTGCTCTAAAGATAGATGTCCCTAAATACTGCAGGTGTCATGTACCATGTACAATGCCATGTACCTCAATATGTGGGTAAACCAAACATTCCTCTTACCTTGTTAAATCCAATCCAATCAATAAGCAAGCCATTTGCCCATGTTTTAGTTGACTGTGTAGGTCCTCTATTTAAGACAAAGTCTGAGGATCCTGTTACATAGACTATATGTTAACAATAGACTATTCCACTGCATAAGATCATAGCACCAGTCATCATAGTGAAAGCTCTAATTTTTTTTTCTCTCAGAATTTTGGCTACCTAGGGTAGTATGGACTGATCAAGGACCTGACTTTACTAAAACTAAAATTTCTCTCAAGCTTTGACACCTTTGAATATTCGCCATCAGATATCCAATTCATATCACCAAGAATCTCAAGTTGCCCTTGTGCACTATTATCAGTTCTTAAAGTCAATGCTTTATAAGTATTATCTAGAAACAGAAAATGTTTGGGATGAAGGTGTTCTTCATGCTTAATTTGTAATATGAGAAACAACGCAAGAATCAGTAGGTTTTTTAAATAAATTAGGTGTGCTTATTGATTCCAGACTGCATTGGCTCCCAGTGACATTTTGCATAGATTGTAAAATTAGTCATATTGACCTACAAATCCCTAAATTGTCTAGTGCTAACCCTAAATTGCTAATGTTTTATGACCTGCTACTTCAGGCAGCTTATTGGTGTGTATTATGAAAACTACACCAGGGGCAGAGATTTTTTTTTTTTATAAAGCCACAAAGTTATGTAATAGTCTTCAAATTATTGTTTGGGACTCAGACACAATCTCAGTGTTTGAGTCTAGGGTGAAAACCTATTTATTTAACCAAGCATTCCATTAATAGATTTGTCTTAGGAGGTGCAGAGCTGGGGGACTCAATTCAATTCAAATTTATTTATATAACTTGTTTAACCTTAGTCATTTTCACACAAGTAGCTTTAAAGAATCAAAATAATATTAGAGAAATTATATAAAATATGTGAGAAAATATGTATAAATCAACATGATCAAGGCCAAGGGCAACCTGATCCTCCAACAATGAAAGTGGATTTTATATTAATACCTGTAAATTAATCCCTGCTATATCTATCTGATGTAATCCAAATTAGCATGGATTCTCTGTTACGTTTGGTTCCTGTCAAGGTTTCTTCCTACTGTAATTTCATGAAGTTTTGCCTTTCCTTTCCTTTCTTGTATAGCTTGGTCCTTGTGCGCCTAACTGAATCAAGATCTAGGAAGATACAAGAAACCAAAATGAATCAAAGAAGAATCAAAATGGTCAGATAGTCCCTGATGAGCAAGCCGAGGGCGACAGTGGCAAGAAAAAACTTCCTGAGATGGCAATAAGAAGAAACCTTGAGGGGAACCGGACAGGAAACCCATCCTCACTTGGGTGAACAGGAAGCAGGAATTGATCTGCATTCATATTGTGTGTTAGGTGGCAATCAGTTCAGCATAACAGTTGTTAACAGATGTTAATTAATGTCAATATGGAGACCAGGTAGTTATTGGAGGCTCAGATAGACTTGTAGGAAATTCCAGTCCTGAACTATTGAGTGACTGCAGCCAAGTCCGCAGAGAAACAGCTGGCAACATCAGTCGAGGCTGTCATCTAGTAGAGTGAAACCGTCCCCAGACACCGTAAAAGATCCCAAAGAGCCTCCATGTGACGAGATCTCCAACCAGAAGTGGGGCACCAGGATGAGTCAGACAGGTCCAGAGGGCAGAGGGAGTCTGGATCAATGGCAGCTTAGGAACGACATGTGTAGCTCGACAGAGAGAGGGAAAGAGAGAGAGGGGGAGAGCAGACAAAGAGAGATAACAGTTAGGTATGGTTACAGTCACATAATGTATAAGGTGAATGTATATGGAATGTAGAGTGCAAGCAGGGACTCCGGCAGGACCACCTATAACAGCATAACTAAAAGGGATAGCCAGAAGGAAACACAGACATGAGGGCTCCCTGAGATGTAAAGCAACCATACATACAGAGTTCACCATAATACTCTACATCCATGAGATCTTCTCCTTTACCTAACGCAAATCTAGTTAAAAAATGCTTGGTTAAATGAATAGGTTTTTAGCCTGAGACCCGAACACTATTTGGAAGGCTATTCCATAACTTTGGGGCTTTGTAAGAAAAAGCTCTGCCCCTGCGTTAGTTTTCATAATACGCGGTACTGACAAGCAGCCTGCATCCTTTGATCGAAGTAGGTGTGGCGGATCATAAAACACTAGCAGTTCACTCAGATACTCGGCGTGAGACCATTTAATGTTTTATATGTCAAAAGTAGTATTTTAAAATCAATGCGAAATTTCACAGGGAGCCAATGCAGTGTAGATAAGATAGGGGTGATGTGCTTGTATCTTCTGGTTCTAGTGAGGACTCTCGCTGCTGCATTCTGAACTAATTGGAACTTGTTTATGCACCTAGTTGAGCAACCAGACAGTAAGGCATTACAATAGTCCAACCTAGAGGTGATAAAAGCATGAACTAGTTTTTCTGCATCGTTTAATGATAAAAATATTCCTTAACTTGGCAATATTTTTGAGGTGAGAGAATGCTATCCTATGAGCTTCAAATGAAAGACTAGAATCACACTGAGGTCTTTTACTGTTGCACTAGATTGAACAGAAAGGCCATCTAAAATTATTGTGTGATCTAAAATCTTGTTTCTAGATGCATAACTTCTGTCTTATCAGTATTAAGCATAACAAAGTTAATTAGCATGAAGTCCTTTACGCATTGCTCAACTTTAGCAAGCTGGTTTTTCTCATCTGGTTTTGCTGAGACATATTTAACTGTGATCATTTAAATCATTTAAATGGTTTGGAACCATTTAACTGTGTCGTCAGCACAACAATGAAAAAAATATCATGCTTACGGATTATACTGCCCAAAGGAAGCATATAAAGGGAAAAAAGCAGTGGGCCTAAAACCGAACCCTGTGGAACACCAAACTCCACTAGAGAACATGCAGAATAATCATCATTTAAATCTACATACTGATAACGATCAGTCAAATAGGATCTGAGCCAGGAGAGGGCTGTTCCCTTAATTCCTACAACATTTTCTAATCTGTGAAGGAGAATACTATAATCAATGGTGTCAAAAGCTGCACTGAGGTTGAGTAACACAAGCATAGTTACGCAACCCTGATCAGAGGCCAATATGAGGTCATTTACTACTTTAATGAGTGCTGTCTCTGTGCTGTGATGAGGCCTAAATCCTGACTGATACAGTTCATGTATGCTATTTCTATGTAGATATGAGCATAGCTGCTCCGCTACTATCTTTTCCAGAATCTTAGAGATAATGGGGAGGTTTGATATCGGCCTGTAATTGGACAGCTAACAGGGGTCGAGGTCAGACTTCTTAATTATCGGTTTAATAACTGCTAATTTAAAATATTTTGGAACATACCCAATGCTGAGTGAAGAATTAATTATTCTGTTTGTAATTGTTCTGTTATTTCTGGCACTATCTGTTTTAGAAAATGTAGTCAGTATAGGATCGAGTATACAGGTTGATGAATTTGCAGAAGAGAGGAGTGAAATTAGTTTATTCTCTTCAGGGGGAGTAAAGTATTCTAGATCCCGATCTGACATGGTTAGTTCAACACCTGCATCAATTACATTTTGAAGCCTCAATTTTATGCCTAATATTTACAATTTTATTATTTAAAAAGTTCATGAAGTCCTCACTACTGCACAATGTTGTTGTGGACTTTCTGCAGTGGTCTTATTTCTGGTTAATTTGGCTACTATTTGGTATTAAATAAAAATCTAGGATTATTTTTGTTATTTTCTATAAGAGTGGAGAGATACGTTGATCTAGCTACACTAAGAGCTTTTCTATAGTTTAGGATGCTCTCATTCCATGCAATTTGAAATACTAACAATTTAGTTTGACGCCATTTACGTTCTAATTTCTGAGCGGTCCGTTTTAAAGTGTGCGTGTGATCATTATACCAGAGAGCGACTTTCTTATCTCTAATATTTTTTTCTTTTAACTGGAGCTACATTATCTAAGGTATAACTGAATGTTGACTCTAATGAAAGTTGGTAACTCTGGGAGATTACTGACAAAGCTCTCTGTGGTAGTTGATGTGAATGTACATTTAATACAGTAGCGCGGCACTGTCCGTACATTATTACTATGACACATTTTAATTGAGACAAGATAGTGGCCTGAGATAACTTCAGACAGTGAAATTGTGAATAAGTTTAAAGAATATGCTTAATCCGTAGAATATTATTAGATCTAAAGTGTGACCTGCTTTATGAGTGGGTCCTACTACACATCGATTTACTCCTACTGAATTAATTAATATACCTCAAAATTAATATTAAAATCTCCAGCATTTAACACTTTGTCTACAGAAATGACTAGGTTTGAGAGGCAAATTAACAAAGAAATTCAGAGTATGGCCCTGAGGGCCATACTCTTAGTGGAGCATCTCTGGAAAATGGCTGTGCCTTGCTCAGTGTTCTGTTTGAAGGTTGAATATGTTATTTTTTAACATAAGTGAGGTTACATTATCTACAGTATAGCAGTCATACACAAATTATTCGTAAGAAGTGCCAAAAATTTATCATGGTTGAGTGCCATGGTCCAAAAATAAATGTTGTAAAAATAATATAAAAATATCCATTATGCTATTCAGATGAGCAGCATTTTAAAATAATCGCTCACTTTTGTTGTTGCACCAAAATTATATTGACATGAAAGGAAGAGAGAGAGAACTCTGGGAGATTATTGATAAAGCTCTGTGCAGTAGTTGATTTTAATGTATGTTTTTTGGGGGGGGGCCTATGTATATTAGTGTAAAGAATTTTAAACATGTTAAATTTGTGCCTCATTAGAAATTACAGGCAACACCTCCTCCTTTGCAAGGTAGACAAGGCTTATGCGTTGTAAAGCATTCTAACAGGGTAAGACAGTACACAGACAACAGGGTGAGGAATGAAGTGCACTTTGATTAAAGGAAAACAGAGAAGGGGTAGGATGAGTCACTCGGTGAGAAGAGAGGTGAGGTGTGGATTGGATGAGCTGGTGAAAAGGGTGCTGTCCTTGGTCCTTTGGTGATAGTAGTGGTTGGTCCAGGTTGGTCAACAGGCTGGACTGGCCAAGGCTAAAGATGAGGGAGCCGAGGGGGTGGTCTAGCTTTGGCGATTTTTTACTCAAAGGCCTTTTTAATTAGCAAAAAAAAAAAAAAAAAAAAAAAAAAAGGCACAGCATTTTACAATCTAGCCAGTGAGTTTAAGAAGAATAACAGATGATAAAACTGGAAAAAAGAGTAAATATAAAACAATAAAAGTATATACCATAAAATTCACAGTATCATATTATTTTAACAGCTTTAGAATTTATTGAAGACAATATCGTTTTTGCAAAAGGTGGGGATTACTGTTTATATATTACAGTATAGCATCAAGTCAATAATATTTCTGGGAGATTGATCTGGTCAGTTAAGTAGTTGAATTGTTAATCAATTTCAGCTGCTTTGCTGGTAATGAAATTAACAACAGCAATGGTTTTACAGGTGGAGCCACAGACATTTTTCCCTCCTCATCTTGAACTGACTTCCACTCATTTTGCATTTGGCTAGGGTCTGTGTCACTACCGGTAGCAGGAGGTGATACCTTGACCCTGTAAGAGGTTGCATAGGCAGTCGTACTTCTCCAAGATGGCATATCAATAGTTACCTTTGCCAGAAGGTTTGCTGTGTTTACCCAGCACAGACAGCATGAAGAAGATTCCAGGAGACAGGCAGTTACCACATTCCAGTTGAGCTGGACAGGGCTGTAGAAGGTCCTTAATCCATCAATAGGGCTGGTATCTTCTCCTTTGTGCAAGGAGGAACAGGATGAGCACTGCAAAGGCCCTAAAAAATGTCATCTTTTTATCATGAGCGGCGGCATGGTCGTGTATTGATTAGCACTTTGGCCTTCCACCTCCAGGGTCCGGGTTTAATCGTTTAAATGGAGTTTGCATGTTTGCTTGGTAGGTTTTCTCTGGGTACTCTGCTTTCCTCCCATAGTCCAAAGACCTGCAGATTAGGCTAAATGGCATTCCCTAATTGCCCATAGTGTGTGAATGAGTGTGTGTGTGCCCTGCGATGGATTGGCACCCTGTCCAGGGTGTACTTCATTGTTTAAGTCTCCTGGGATAGGCTCCAGGTCCCACTTGACCCTGAATACAGGATAAAGCAGTATAACCAATGAGTGAGTGATTTATTATCATTATTATCTAGGAGAACATAATATTAATGTGACACAATAAGTATTAGTAATTAAATTCCATTTAATCAATAAATCTTTACGATTACACTTCTATACTATATTATTAACTGCTGCACAGTAATAAATTCTACTACAGCTTATAAATTAATCAAATAATTTATTTAAGAGCTATATGCATTTCATTAGTATGTGTTTTATAATGATATAGTTTTTGTGTTAATAAATATTCAATATTTAATTTCAGAAGTGTGAAATTTCCATAGCAGCAGTATCTGAGGTGCTTATGTTACCAGGAATTTTGTTCAGCAAAGTTTCCTTAACCGACATGCCCTGCAAAGGGAGTAGGAAGCACACTGTGAAATGTAATGCAGCCTATTGCTTGGCAATATAGGCAATAAGCCTGCCCCGATGTGAAACATGCTCAGTTTTGCTAATGCGAAAACAAAAGAATCGCACAGAGCGAAAATATTTTAGAATTTTATAATATATTTTTTTCTTTTATAATTAAATTTTATACTTGAAAAAAGTTTTTTATTTATAAATGCAATTTTTTAAATAATATACCAAATTTCCTAGTATTCAAAAATGATGATGTAACATATTTTAAAAGTATTAAGTTAAAAAAAAAAACCTCTTTCTTCTTCCGGTGCTCCTTTACAATGTTTATATTTAGTGTGTGTGACTTTTTTTTAATCATCTTTTGTTATCTTTCTTTTTGGATTGGATTGTAAAAAAACCCCCAAAAAACAGGAATAGCAAATGTAAAAAGTGAACTGTGACCACAATGAGAGGAATATGATTTAGCTAAGGCATTTACGGATTTCTATATTTTGCATTTGCAATTCTTATTTTGTGTTTGCACAAAGCTGAGCCCAATTTGATGTTATACTGATGTCAATGTCCTTTTAAAAACTTGAACAAAGAAAACCACTTGGCCCAACATGAGGTACTCTGGCAGTGCGTTGTTGAATAAGTCCTCCGACACTTTTATTCATTATTGTTGTGATGGCTAACTGAAATCTCTGAGTATCTCCCTCAGAGATACACTGGGTTTAAACAACTGGACAACTAAATTATATTATTGTTTAACCAGTTATTATACTGTGAAATTATGTTTAAATGGAGAGAGCTGGAAAAAGTATTTCATAATTTCACAGTATAATAACTGGTGTTGCAAATCCTGGCGTTATACCATCTCCCTCTCTCCACAAACTGTACTTAGGTGACTTCATCGTCAACAAACCAGAAAGGAAGCCCAAACAAGGCCAAAGGAAAAGAGAATAGAAAGCAACTGAAAAGAGAAAAGAAAGAGGAAGAGAAAGCTTTTAAAAAAAGAACCAAGAAAAGAGTGAGCTGCAGCAACTACTGTTGAAATTTGAACTAGAGTTGATAAGGCTGTGTTGCAGAGTTATAATTTGTGTTAATTAACTGTTTATTGTGAGAATGAAAAAATCATCTGTCATAATGCTTTTTTTCTACAATAGATTTTAACTAATTCTGACAAAGCAGCTTTAGCAAAAATGTGTAATACTAGCATATAAAAACTATATTGTGCACACAGTAATCAGAACTTTCTCTCACTGGGATACTCAGTTCAGGTTTGAGAAGGATTTTTGTATCCCTTAATCTGCAGTGACTATTAATCAATGATTTATATATATATATATATATATATATATATATATATATATATATATATATATACAGTATATAAAGTTATTGCAAGCATAATTCATTCAGGAAGCATGCTTGTATATCAAACACTCATATATCAAAGCAAAATTTGCCCATTAGAAATAATGGAAACTTTGATGATTCATTCCTCTACCCAAAAACATTCATATAAAAATAATTCATACAAAAAAAATAAAACAAATTAACATGCACTTTACCTTAAAGAATCCTGACAGAGCAGTGTGTCATTTTCACACACACACACACACACACACACACACACACACACATACACATTTAGAGCATGTCATGTCTCAACAGGAAGTCAGTTATTTTGGGTCGTTTGCAAATTGCACCCGATAGATTTTGATATACTTCTCCTAGGGGATTTATACAATCACCCACAAACTGGACCTATGTGATCTAAAGACATTGAGGATGCAAAATGATATCTCAAATGGGTCAGCCGTGACGATCACAAATCACAAATGTTAACACTCACATCTCTCACTCTCATGTACACACATACAAACGCTCTCAACAAATATCTAGGACCCAAATTGACAACAGCCCTATGTAGTGTGTGATGTGTGCAAGTTGTGCAGTGCAGCCGGGTGGCGATGGCTTCTTAACATGCTCAAATAGCACACAGGTTGTGTAGTGCACCCAGGAGGCGATGGCGCAGGGTGCTTGGGCCCACTGTACGTTGCTCGCAACTATATTTAAATTTGGAAAACAGTTGACAAAGCCAAAATTTATCATCATTAATTAATTAAACTTTTTTTTCTTTTTTTGTCTTTGGTAATTGAAGAGACTCTTTTTCTATACTTAATTTTTCTATTCTTGTATACAGTATTTGATATTGTCAAAAAAAAGACATAACGGTTCAACCAAATACTTTAGACAATTTCGCTACAATGTTATTGTTTTCTGGTTATTTATTTTTCAACAACTTAAACGAAAGTCCTTTTATTATTAGTAGTAGTAGTAGTATTAGTAGTAGTAGTAGTAGTAGTATTGACAAGAATTACAAAATTGAAAAATTTAAAGTAGGACAAAATATTATACATTTAACTACGTCCAGTGACAGAAAAAAAAACACATAAGGAACTAAAAAGACCGTTCGAAAACCTTAAATCGTATTGAAAATACGACACTGAATCACAACTCGGAGTAGTCGGAGCTTCAAGAGAACGAGGATTTTTCGAGTAGGAATCACGAGTTGGCCCGCAGTTCAAACGGATCGATCCTACTAGGAAGCCGGAAAATTCCTAGGTCGTTCTTGGTCATGAACGCAGCCTAAGTCGAATGTAGCAATACGGACGCACATAATGACGTTTGACGCTGATATAGATTTTGCTAGCGGTATCCAAACTATTATTATTCCGTTTATTCAACCGTAGACCAAAAATCATCTTTTGTAGGACTCTGGAACCTATAACAGCGAATTCACAAAAAGGACCTGTCGTCTCCCAACGGTCACATTTGCTAAATTACAATCTACGTGCTGGTAAGTTGTGTATGTCTAATCATGGTCAGTCATACTGCTAGCTGAAAAACAAGACTGGTAGTTATTTAATTGTCTCGCAAAAAGCGGTTAACGTTTAACACTAACGTTACATGTGAGCTGATTAATCTGATGTTTACTACCGAACTAGTCATCGTTTGAAGCGTTCATGTTCCTTGCTAATGCGCTTTAGTTATGTAACCCGTATGATATAAAAATACGTAAAACAAGGTACGGCAATGTAAACATTTAAATCTATGTAAACTTATAAGCTAGTGTTAGCTGTAATTATTATATATTTTTAATTATAAGTTGTGCAGTTCTAGAGTAACTGGTGTTAAGTGAATTCAAGTTGGCTAGCTAAGAAACCAGCTACAGTCTCAACTGCGGTGTTTGTTATTCTCGTAATGATTAATAAGGCAAACCTAACATAGCCCTCTCTAGAAAATATTAATTAATAAACAGACCGTAACAGTTTTGTAGGTATGCAGCAGTTGTATTGAGACGGGTACAAATGTCAATCTGCGCAGCTAGATGTTTGAGTCTACTGTATATTCTTAGCTATCATTTTATTGCTTTGTTTGAATGAATCAATCTAAGGACTTGGTAGAGTTGTAAGTTATAAGTTAGCCACTTTGAAAACTTGGTTTTGTTGACAATTAATTTATTTAGGCCTGTGCATCAGGTCTAAGCTAAAGGATGGAAGGGGTCATGTGTGCTATAGTTTTCTGTTTCCGACAGATTAGAAGGTAGGAAGTGTGATGTCCAAGAGGATGTGGCTATAGTCTTGTTTGTCTGTACATAAATGGTCACATGCACACACCTCACAAGGTTTCAGGGGAAATGGTTTAGGGCCCATGCCATTCTGAGTAATGCTATAACTAAGCTATAACTTTAAATGTGCCAAATAGAAAGAATGGAAGTGAATAGTTTCCGTATTCTTCAGTGAAGTGTGTCAAGTGCACTATTTATTTAGTGGGAGTAAAATTGTTGGAAAAATTCAATAAAGTGATTAAGATCTTAAGATTTGGCATAAGATTTTGTAAATACCTATGCTTCTTCAAATGGAGCCCTTTTCGTTTTACCGCCCCTAAAGGAAACCAAGTTGAATTACACCCAACATGGCGGTCCATGCTCTCATGAGTTACAGCATGAGGAATAATGATATTGATGTTTATTATTATCGTCGACAAGTATACACGCGTTGGTCGCTTTGGCCCAGTGATAATTTTTCAAATCAAAACTATGGGTCTGAGGGATGCACATACTTTAAAACAATGTTTTGTTTTGTTTTCTTTACGAATTAGATTTTTTGTGGGTGTTTTGGGGCATTTTGTGAAAGATTTAGTGAAGACATAGCAACATCTGTCCCACGAAAGTTAGCAAGGACAGTTTCAGTCAATGAAGTTGTTGATGTAGAATTATTTTCATTATAATTCTGAGATGATTGTTCGCCTGATTTATGTCAAGTTTCAGTTACTTTTTTGGTGGCATGATGGTAACTGAGGAAGTAAATAAAACTAATCCTTTGTACATAGTGATTTCATTGGCTGGAGACTAATGCAAGATTGACCAATCAAAAAACACTATTGTGTGGTTTCAAGTCAACACAACAGCCTCAGAAGATAAGAGAGGTTATGTGTGTTACTACCAGGGAATGTGTGTTACTACCAGGGAATGCCTTGCAGAGGACACATAAATGAAACAATGTTTTTTTTTTCATAAATGTATGTGTGAAATGTGCAGTAAGCCCATGAAAAAATACTTTTGGCCCATTGCTTCAATATGTCAGTTCCGGCAAGACCGTCCTGTAAACAAATGCAAGTGCATGGTGCAGCTGTGTTTTTCTGCGTAAAATACATTATAACAATATAGATTAAATTGATCTACCTGTGGGACTTTAAGTAATAATAAATGTTCTGATTCATAATAGTAAATAGTATATATTGTATAAACTTTAACTTAATATCTTAAATGAAGAAGTATCTTAAATGGTGGGGGGTATTAGCGACCGGTCGTATGTGCATAAGCAACAATGGAGCTTATCCCATTTACATAGTATACATGCAAGGTCCTGAAGATGCCTAATTGAATTCATGTAACATAATTAGCAAAGGCACACACAAGTCTATTTAAGGTCTCATGGTAGATGGTTTGTGTTAGAGTGGAAAAAAACCTATTAGGTCAAGAAAATTATCATTAGCCCTTTGAGACAGTTTCTTGAAGACACAACCCTGACACAACCAATGAAGGACCTGGGTCAGAGAGCTAATTAAGAACCTAAGGGTCATTATAAATGAGATGCAGAGTTTCCTTGTGGAGATGGGAAAAGGGCAACTATCACGGCACCATTCCACCAATCAGGCCTCTGCGATACAGAAGCCATTCCTCACTAAAAGGCACATGGCAGTGATCATTACTTTTAAAACCTTAAAATTTTACTGCTCCTGGAATATGGGAATGAAGGCACAAAAATATGGGAATGAAGGCACTAATATATATATATATTATATAATATATATATATTAATATTATATATATATTATATATATTATATATATATATATATATATATATTATATATATTATATATGTATTTTATATTATATATATATATATATATATATTATATATATATATATATATATATATATGTATTATATATATATATATGTATTATATATATATATATGTATTATATATATATTATATATATTATATAACTAATATATATATATATATATAATGTGTGTGAGAGTCCTATGCGAAAGTTTAGGCACCCCTTGATAAATAACATATTTTAGTGTTTTTTTTTTTTAATTGAAAAGATGTTAATACAGTTTCTCTACTAAATGGAAAAAAGACAATATTTTCAGCCAACATTGGTGCATAATTACTTTTTATATAAAAAAATTGAACAAAGATAAAAAATAAAAAAAAAACATTTTTGTAGCACTGTGCAAATGTTTGGGCACCCTCCATAATCAGTACTTAGTAACACCTCCTCTGGCAGATATCACAGCCTGTTAGGGCTGGGCGATAAAAAAAAAAAAAATTAGATTAATTTGAATTTACGTTTTAAGACAATTAATTTTTTTCTTAAATCGAGGTATCGCGATTTTTTATTAAAATATTAGATAAATTGTAATTGCACCAATGGCAGAATAATTAAGAAGCAAGATTGTCCGACCACATTAACCGCTCACTTGTGAGAGTTTTAAATCGATTTTACAGTTTCACTTTGGTGCGGCACCGCAAGCTTCTGTAGTTCTGTAGATTTCTTCAGTCGTATGGAAATTATTCGGGTTCGCAACTTTACACATTGAACAAGCCAAAGCCCGGTGTAAAATCTGTCTCAAGTTTGTGGCAACTAAAAGAAGCAAATTTCCTCGCGCACCTCAAACAGAGACACACTGCTGAATCGGCATCGTGTTTGCCGCTGCGAGCTAAACAAGACAAGCGGCAGCGCGAAAACACAGGCTAAAAGCCAGGAGAAAACATTTCCCGACTACAGTGGAACCTTGGATTACGCGCATAATTTGTTCCGGAAGTGGGCTCGTATTCCAAAACACTCGTAAACCAAATCATCATTTCATATAAGATATAATGAAAACTCAAATTATTTGTTCCACAGCCCCCAAAAATAAATACATAAAAATAATTAATACAATTTATAAAATGAAAATAAAACAAATTAATCTGTACTTTACTTTTAAAAAAATAGTACAAATAAATCCTGACGGATAAGTGTTTCCATTGGTGTGTGTGTGTGTGTGTGTGTGTGTGTGTGGAATTAGCCCCTTCACTCGCCTCGTTTTACACAGTAACACTCCTCCTCCCTCTCCCCACCTCGCTTTTTAAGATTCACAACAAACACACACAACGGAAACACCGTTTTAACAGGGAAAAGAGAAATCTCTCTGAGACTGGCATGAGCATATATTAACGGACTCACTTTTTAAGTTTCACAACAAGCGCATAAACTCAGCGGAAACACCGGTTTAACGGAAAAAAAAGCGAGACTGGTGTGAGCGCATACTAACACAATCACTTAAGTTTCACAACAAACGGACACACACAAACACGGAAACACAGTTTTGACAGGGAAAAAGAAATCTCTGACACTGGCATGAGCGCATACTAAGGGAATCATTTTTAAGTTTCACAACAAACACACACTATGTGAGAGAGTGACGCTCGGTGTCAAAATAAGAGTCGTATGCGTGATAAATAATACTCGGCGCTTGTAAACTAATACTTGCTCGGTTTCTGAATAAAAAATTATTTAAAATCTTTGCTCGGTTTGCGGAACACTCGTAAACCACGTTACTCGCAATCCGAGGTTCCACTGTATATCCCATATGATAAGAGGGGCCTCGATGGAAAGATATTACTGATGTTGTGTCATGTACTTGGCATTCTCTGATTCTTCCTTGCAAAAGGCTTCTAGTTCTGTAATATTCTTTGGTCACCTTGCATGCATAGCTTTTTTAAGATCTACTGGCAAACTACCAATTATGTTTAAATCAGGGCACTCTGATGGCCATTCCAAAACCTTCAGCTTGCATCTCGTGAGGTATTCAATAGTGGATTCTGAGATATGTTTAGGATCATTGTCCTGTTGTAGCAGCCATCCTCTTTTCAGCTTCAGCTTTTTTTTTTTTTTTTTTTTTTTTTTACAGATGGTGTGATGTTTGCTTCCAGAATTTGTTGGTATTTAGTGGGATTCCATTGTTCCCTCCATCCATGCAGTGTTTCTTGTGCCACTGGCTGCAACACAACCCCAAAGCAGGATAGTTCCACCCCCATGTTTAATGGTTGGCAAGGCTTTTCATGAAATGCTGCTCCTTTTTTTTTCTCCAAACATGTCTTTGCTGATTGTGGCCAAAGAGGAGTTCTGTTGCATACTTCTGACATTGGATTTTATGCTTGATGATTTTTACGCTTTACTAGCCTCTTGTAGCCTTCTCCTGCATTGTGGGCATCAATAACATTAATTTTCAGAGTCTTACATAGCTGCTTAAAGGAAGCTGTGGTTGTTGAGTGTCCACAAGTGTGTGCACAAAGTTTGAAGAGTCAAAGTATTTGTAAAGCTTTGAAATTGTCAATTACTAAGGACAGAGCTGTTGCCATGCATCAGATCTAACAAGCTAATTAAGGTCTGAAACTTGTAAAAAGAATCTGAGACTCTGGAACTCTTAGGGTGCCCAAACTTTTGCACAGTGCCGTAATGTTTTTATTTTTTATTTTTGTTCAATTTATGGCATAAGAAGTAACTATGCATCAATGTTTGCTGAAAATATTGTGGATGTTTTCCATTTCCAAGAGAGACTGTGTTAACATCTTTTCAATAAAAATTTTTTTTTTTAAAAATCACCTAAATTTATTTATCAAAGGGTGCCTAAACTTTTGCCTAAGACTGTGTATCTCAGTAATAATAACTGGTTGCTATATGCTACAGTTCATGTACAGCTACGAAGTGTTGTATTGTGGACAACTGGTTTCTATAGTTTAAGTTTAATTCTGTACATGTGCACTGACTACTTTATTGTTAGTGCACATATACAGTGCTAGGTATCTCATTCATGTGAGCGGGAAGTGTAGCTTGATTGGTTCAGCAGTGACGAGCTGCAGTTGCCACAATTGCTAAAATGTTTTCAGCCTGTAGCAGCCTGTAGCTGTTTTCTTAATATGTTTGTTTTGCATTATAAAAACAAAGACTTTAAAAAAAATTTAAAAATTTTGTGGCTCAGGTAGACCCAAAAAGGCTTATTATGCCATCTCGCCACCAAAGAATTTATAAGTTCCATATTTTACTATTTATTTAACAAGTTGACTGAAGTCTCAGAGGGCTCCCAAACTCTGTTGGTTCATGACATACCACTTAAACTCCTTATCTACCTTCATACCTTCTCCCTTTTATTTCACTCTTCCGACAAATTCACAGTTTCTATGCCAGTGAGCTACTACTGAGCCATGTGTACCAGAATACAGCAATATACCATCACATTGTTCAGAAGAATGCTCCTTTAACATGCAATTATTTAACATAATTATTTATTTTAATAATTTAAATAGTCATTTAGTCACAGTATTCCGCTGTATTTCTTAATATAATTTTTTAAAAATCTAATAAATTTTTAAAAATCTAAACTGTATTACGTTCATTTGTGTTCGTGTACGTGGGGCGCCGGACAAGAGAGTGTCTATGTAGGCACGTTTGTTTTGAAAAGCATGTGACTTGAGGCTGAGCTCTGATTGGATCTTTTTAAATCATCCTTCGGGGGCAGCACTGTGTGCCCCAGACCCTCCCACTTTTGTTCTTAGCGAATCAATATTGTTTTTAAATATTTGGGCTCATGTGATTGGACCATTCTCAACGAGTCTTTTCCAGCACTTCTTATGGCAAGCGGAGCTGGCTGATTGGATGCGATACTAGTTTATACTAGTAGTAATGATGCTTAATCACCTGATAAATGGCTATTTACAGGCGAGTATTAAAAGTTAAATTGTTTGCACCAGCCGCCACTGCAAAACAGTCCAACATACAGTGGAACCTCGGATTGCGAGTAACATGGTTTGCGAGTGTTCTGCAAGACGAGCAAAGATTTTTAATAAATTTTGACTTGAAAAACCGAGCAAGTCTTGGTGTATGAGTGCCGAGTATCATGTATCACGAATGCGCTCTTGTTTTGACACCGAGCGTCACGTGATCACAACTGAGCCAATAATTTTTCTCTCTTGTGATGCGGAATTGTGGGTAATCGTCTCCCCTGCTGGGTCTTAGTGCTTGTCTCTTACTGGTATAATCAACATCTCCCTCTCTGTTTCAACGTGTCTCCTATGTGTGTGCGCACGCGTAATTTGACACCGATGCGCGCACACACTCTCTCGCCTTTACAGCCCGCTCCCCATCTTCACACGCACATACAGACACACACTCTGGACACAGAAAACTGAGCTCTGTCGCAATTCTTTTCAAGGGTAAAGTGCTGGTTCATTTTTGTTTTTTTTTACTTTACAGCAGTGATTCCGTTAGTATGCGCTCACGCGAATGTCATTAGAGAGATTTTTTTTTTTCCCGTTAAAACAGTGTTTCCGTTGTCTGTGTGTTTGTTGTGAAACTTAAAAAGCGAGGCAGGGGGATGGAGGAGGAGTTTTACTGTGTAAGACGAGGCAAGGGAAGGGGCTAATTCCACACACACACATACATGCACGCCGCCAGTGCGCACAAACGGAAACACTTCTTCTGTCGGGATTTATTTTAACTTTTTTAAAGGTAAAGTGCAGGTTAATTTGTTTTATTTTTACTTTATATATTGTATTAATTTATGTATTTAAATTTTTTGGGGGCTGTGGAACTAATTATTTATGTTTTCATTATTTCTTTCGATTTGGTTTACAAGTGTTTTGGAATACGAGCCCACTTCCTGAACGAATTATGCTCGTAATCCAAGGTTTCACTGTACTAAATAGGAACACTTCTCAATACGATTGTTTTGTTGTTGTTCTTCTTTTGTAAATACCCAAAGTCTTCTAGCTGAGGCTTTGGATCTTGGCAGAGATTGATTAGTCTACATTTGTAAATCTGTAAAATTTGAGATCTTGTGAGCCTGGTGAAATATGCCTAAGAGCTGCTGCCTGTGAAGCTTCACTCAAAAAAGAGCCAGTCAAAGCCAGTGGTGTTTTTAACCTGGCCATTCTGCTTGTTTGAAATTGCTTATGTGTAGGTTTCAGATTAGTTACAAATGTTCAAAATGTTACAAATCTGTTAAAGGCTGGGAAATGATTGCACTTATCTCTACAAATCTCAATCTCATGTTTTATTAGCCTTTAACTGGAAAGCATAAATGACCAGGAAAATGTGCATATTTTAACTAGTTACAGGACTCCAAGATGCCCATGGCTAGGGATTCACAATTCTTACTAAAATGTGAATAAAAACATCATCCAAACCATGTATTGCACTCAAATGAAAATAAATAAATTCAATAAATTAATGTGCTGTGTATACATGACTTTCATCTCTTTTAACAAAAAAGGCATTTTTCCCTATTTTGTATGAATGAATAACTTAAAAGCTGTTGAACAGAAATAGAATGTTAACAATAATAAATAAAATAATAGTAGTGCTTCGCTTCTCGAGCACCACTAATAAATAGCACCTATGCTTTTTGGAGTCTAAGCCAACTTCCATCATCAAAGTTTATGTCCGTATTATATTTATCAGCATAAGGTGAATGTTATGGAGTTTGTTGGGCCATTTTAAATTAAATACAGTGGAACCTTGAATTGTGAGTAACCCGATTTGGGAGCGTTCTGCAAGACGAGCAAAATTTCTAAAAAAAAAAAAAAAAAAAAAAAAACTTTTGATTTGAAAAAACGACCAAGTCTTGATTTACGAGTACCGGGTATCATGTAGCACGCATGCGCTTCTAGTTTTGACATCGAACGTCACATGATTAGAATTGAGCCAATGGTTTTTCTCTGTCTGAATTGTGGGTAATCGTCTCCCCTGCTCGGTCTTGGTGCGCGTCTCTCACTGATATAATCATCTGTGCGCGCACATACTGTTTACTATAACACTGTGACCACATGTGTGCATGTAAAGTCTTTGTTATTTTGATTGTGTGTATGTGTGTGTGTACAGCGTGCGTACATTATTATTTTAATTTTATTATTATAACACACGTGTGCACATGTGTAAAGCAAAATAAAGTCTCATTAGAGAGGTTAAAGATCCATTTTCTCTCTGTGTGTCAGCCTGCCTTGATTTCAGCCTTGATTTCGTTATGTGTGCATGTGCATTGAACACTGTTCTCCTTCTCTCACACACACACACACTAGCCCTCGAGTGTTAGAGATGTTTCTTGTTAATTTTCCAGATGAGGCAGTGTTGAGAAGAGGCTGAGACAAAATGGCGTCCGGGCTTCCCCTGGTGATTTTAATGAGCAGAGACATCATTTTACTGAGAGATTCACTATCTACGGTTTTTGGCCACATGATGGCAGTGTCGGGAAAGGAGCCAGATTTACTCAAGTATATATTGGTATGCTTTATATTTTATATTTGTGTCAACGACATACAAGACTTTGTCAGTCCCCAACTTATGAACGTACTCCTGGAATAGAACTCGTTCATAAATGAGGTACAACCTGTATAAATAACTGAAGCAGTGATAAAGTATATACCAGTTGAGAACATAAGAAAACATGGTTTGACACCTCCGAATTGAGGGGACACAGAGAGCATAAAAAATAACAGTATGTCAGAATGTATCCTCCAGATTTTGATTGCCTGGTGGTGTCCCACGTCTACCCTCTGATTGGCTGGAACTGTGTTGCACTAATAGAGGGATGCCATAAATGAGATTGAAGATTAGAGAGGCGATTGAGTTGTATGACTAAATCCCTCACTAATCTCTGGTGAATTAATATGGTGTTGTTAGTTTGATAAACAATTTGTGGTTGTTGTCAAGTAAATAAGTGAACACGTTAATGCAGTGTGATCTGACTGCAGGGAAATACATGCAAATATTTCACTACATATCGTAAGTGAATTTTCATCTTTTTCTTTATTTTCTTTTTTATCCTTAATTATGTATTCATTTTTAAAGCATAATTGTCCAGCCCTACCTACATCTTCTTGTGTTATGCATACATGTTTGTGGCTTTAAAAAAAAAGGCTGTTAGTGATGCTTTATTGCCTATTATATTAATAATTATCTAGCATTTGGAACATTTGCTCTTGTTTATCACTATATGCAAAGCAAGAAAAAACATTTCCATACTAAAATTTCATAAACATCTCGAGAGGCTAAGAAACTTGAAATCTTTTATCATTAAATACGTTAATTAAGTCAGTGGTTCTCAACATTGTTCCTGAGGACTCCTGCCTTGTACAAATGAGTATTTTCCATGTTCTACCATACCCGCTCCTAGTCAGAAAAAGTCTGTAAATTAACTGAATAGTTAGGTGTGCTTGGATGGGGATGGGCATGGGATCCTTCAGGGCCAGGATTGGAACTGTTGTACTAAGATACTGACTTTCAGGACCATCAATGCACAGCACTACTGGGAGTAATGCAGTGGGCAATCTGGCGTGACTGCCAGACAATCAGAGATCTGAGCAGAAACAAGCATGTCTGAGCGAGGGAAGGAGAAAACGAAGCAAGTGTCATCGAAATAGTAGTGGTACTCATTTGAGGATAGTACCTCACCAAGAGATTAAATATAGTAAGAGACGGAGAACAGAAGAGGGCCAAGTAATGAGCCTTGCGGGAGACCAGTGTAGAGTCTGCATGGAGCAAGTATGGATTCCCATGGTACATCCCTGTGCTTTTAACTTCATCCCTGGTCCTCAAATGTTTCATGAGGTTTGACTTGTTTCTCCCTTTGAAAAACATTCAAAGACAAAAAAACATTTGTTGCATGTTGCAATGTCTGAATCCTTTGCCACACTTGAGAATGTTAGTTTTAGGCATTTTAATATAAGTGTGATTAGCTGACCAAACTGTATGACTTGTTTTAACTTTTCCTCAGTTCTTCCACCCACTACTCCGCTCCCTCCACTGGCTTTCTGTAGCTGGCCGCAGCAAATTTAAACCACTGATGCTGTGAGGGATAGAGATAATCAAGTAATGATGATTTGGTGGTGCAAAATCAAATGGGGTTGTACTTTGATGTGCAAGCCAAAAAATGCAGAACGGTTACCTGTTGTCATTAATTTCTGTCGGCTATATCTAAAGACGTTGGATCTTTGATCCAATGTTCATCTTAATGCTGATACAGTCACATGTCTATGCATTGGTGTAACTCTGTCTCTGTATGGTCAATCTTGGCAAGCAAGATCTTGTTTGAAAGCTAAAAATCACACCGCCCATGTTGCTGGCAATCAAATAAGACTGGCTCATTATAAGGTATACTAAATTATATTAAATTCCTGAAGTGTAGGAATAGTAGAATACTTTAAATCATTTTGAGGATGATATCAGTGAATAAATGTAGCACAGAGATCTAATTAGTGTGTCTTTACAGACTAGTAGAAATTGCTAGTAAATTAGAGTGATGTAAAGAGTTCATCACTATGAATGGGAGTTTCGCCCACTAGGGGGCATCTAATCACAGCAAAACGTAATTAAAAATTCCTAGTCCTTTTTTACCACACTTAAATGTAAACATAGTAACAAATATCAATTGAAAAAATGGATTTCACTCCAACTTTTAATGTTTATTGTATAGGCCAGTTAGTCAACAGTGTCTTTTTTAAATTTTATTTATTTGTGAATTTTTTGCTGTTGTTTTATAGCCTCTTCAGTGTTTCCTGTCCTGTGCTGGAGCTAAAAATGGTGAAGCCAGACATTCATACTCTGGCGCACCACCTGAAGCAAGAGAGGCTTTACGTGGCTTCAGAGAAACAACTTATCCAGCGGCTCAATTGTGAAGTACTAAAGACAGCAGAAAGGCTCTACCGTGCAGCGTGGATAGCCAAACAACAGAGGATTAACCTTGATCGCCTCATCCTCACCAGGTAACATCACCGAAAGGAAAAACTTCTGTAAAAGTATATTGTTGAGTACCCAGAAATAGTAGAATGATCTAAACCATTCCAAGAAGGTCACTCAGTAGTTTAAGTATAAAGCACTGATTATTTGTTCTTTGCATACACAAGATTTTTGGCACTGGTTTATTGTGATTGTGTTATTATTATTATTATTATTATTATTATTATTAATTAATTAATTATTAATTATTATTATTATTATTGTATTATGTGCAGCTCATGTGACTGCGACATAAATGGGAGACTGTAATACAAAGAAGCATTTGTAAAGAATTTGCATTTATTATAAAATAAATGCCCTTACAGACTGTCTAAGGAGTGACTCATGATTTTCAGTAAGTTTGGGAGAGATGTGGAAAAAAGAGATAAAATGTCTGCCCTGACGCAGCAGAAACAGCGAGGACACTGAGGAGGTGCTTCTGTAGAAATTCCTGTGTGTACGCATGGTGCAATACCAGGGTAAATGGTGGTGTTTGCAATTAAGTAATGAAGCTAGAGTTGCATTTTAGATTGTTTTTTAGATGTTTATTAAGTACTAGTATTTACTGGTTTACTTATTAGAGGTTTTACATTTACATTATGACATTTGTACGACATTCTTATCCAGAGCGACTTTGCACAGGGGCCTTATAGTGGCTTGGTAGTGGTAGGGTTTTAACCTAGAACCTTCTGATCAGTAGTCCAATGCCATCACCACTGTTCTACCCCCCTTCTTTTTTTATTATCATTATTATTTAATTTTTTTATGTTTTGGATGAGTAAATGCTTAGGTCATTCTTTTTTATTCAAAACATACACTCTATTGCCAAAAGTATTCACTCACCCATCCAAATCATTGAATTCAGGTCTTCCAATCATTTCCATGGTTACGGTTGTATAAAATCAAGCATCTAGGCATGCAGACTGCTTCAACAAACATTTGTGGAAGAATGGAAGGCTCTTAGGAGCTCAGCATTCCAGCATGGTACCGTGATAGGATGCCACCTGTGCAATAAATCCAGTCGTGAAATTTCTTCGCTAATAAATATTCCACAGTTAACTGTTAGTGATATTATAACAAAGTGGAAGCGATTGGGAACGACTGCAACTCAGCCATGAAGTGAAAGGCCATGTAAAATCACAGTGTGGGGTCAGCGGATACTGAAATACATAGTGCCCAAAATGACCCATTAACTGGGATGACAGAGAATTGCCAAGCAAAGCAGATTCAAGAATTTGAGGGAGGTTCACAAGGAGTGGAGTGAGGAGTCAATGTACAGACCTGTTCAGGAAATAGCCACTCCTGAACCAGAGACCGAATCCAATAAATGTGTGAAAATTATTATTGTGCCATTGTCACCTTGGAAGATGTTTGTGTCAGTAGGAAAGAAAAAAATCAATTGATGGAAAAATTCTGGATATTCAGTATTTTCAGGTTTGATCTCATTTTTTGGGCACGTAATGTTACAAAACAGAGGCCTGACCAACAGAAGCAACCCCAAACCATCATTTACCCTAATGTGCTAGAACAGGGTAAATCTAGACTCCTCAGACTTTTATATGTTGTTCCTTTTGATGCAGGCCAATAATTTGACCCTTCTGAAACAGAGTAACACTGTTAATAAATATGAATAAAATAAGTTTTGCCACAACCATAGGATGCGTCTTCTGACATGGTTGGTTGTTTACGAAATGAGAAGCTACTTGCTGTATCAGTGAGGGTTACATAACCAACTGGGCCATATTAATCACTGCAGTCATTATCCAAAAGAAAACTCTTATCTATTTGCTTAGAAAATCCAGGTAGTGTCCTTTTTTGGCTTGGCAGTGTATTATTGAGTGAAGTGGTCAGTCGTCTTGATTTTACTGGTACAGCACACTGCTTTGCTGATATGTTTTAAAGTTAAACAGTGGCAAGTATTTCATAAAAGACTGGGTTTCTGTAAAGGCCTTTGGGATAATTGAATGAAATCAGGAAAAGGTGCAGTTTCTTTCTTTTTCTCCCTCTCTCACAGGTATCTTCATTTGACCATATGAACATCTATGTGATACTTTGATACTTCAGTTCTTTCTTTGTGTTTAGGAGAATTTCCTTAACTGTAATTCAGATTGACTATTGGAAATTGAGAATAATGTTTTTGGATATAATAAAAAGCAAAATGATAACCATTGTAACTGATTATTTGTTGATTCACTTGGATAATCATTCATATTTACACCTGAATATTTCAGTTGATTACAAAGATAAAAATTGGTTATAGCTTTTTGTCAATCATTGCATTCTTTTTACAGTGCTGAGGCTTCCCCAGCCGAATGCTGCTTGCATGCCAAGGTACTAGAGAGCACACAATTTGTTGATGGCTACAAGACTCTGGGCTTTCAGGAGAGTGTCTATGGAGAGTTCCTTGGGCGGCTAAGGGAAAATCCACGCCTGGTGGCCTCATGTTTGGTTGCTGGGGAGAAACTTAACCAAGAACATACACAAGGAGTGATCCACACTGTGTTTACCTCACTTTATGGCAATTGCATTATGCAAGAGGATGAAATCTACCTGCTACAAGTACATAAAGACAACAACCAGACACCCACATGAATTTAATTTATCATAGAAATTACATTAAACGTATAAATTGTATACAGACTCTGGTCATTGCTGTTTTTGATTTATAACCTTCCTCTTTCCCCTCTTGCACTTCTAGGTCCTGCGTTACCTAGTTGAGTTTGAGCTTAAAGAGAATGATAATCCACGTCGTCTGCTACGGCGAGGCACATGTGCTTTTAGTATTCTGTTTAAGCTATTCTCTGAAGGCCTATACTCAGCCAAGCTATTCCTCACAGCCACCTTACATGAGCCCATTATGCAGCTGCTGGTGGAAGATGAAGACCACCTAGAAACTGATCCAGCCAAAGTGACTGAAAGGTTCACCCCAACACAACAGGAGCGTCTGTTTGGGGAGAAGGGCTCCGATTCTTACTCTCAGAAAGTTCAGGCAGCTGTGGAATGCAACCAAGCCAAGCTTGTGGCTCTTGTTAATTCATTTATTAGCTATTTGAAGCAAAATACCTACTGCTTTCCACAGAGTTTACGCTGGATTGTGTCCCAGATGTACAAGTCACTGGCACAAGTGGATGGGCTAGAGGTTGGAGAAGTGAGGACCATGTGCACAGACCTGTTGCTGACTTGTTTCATCTGCCCAGCCATTGTCAACCCAGAACAGTATGGAATCATCTCAGATGCTCCAATTAATGAAGTTGCACGCTTTAACCTTATGCAGGTAGGATTTGTTATGATGTCTTCTGACAAAATGGCAGTTCAGTACTACCATATGTATAGTGCTGTTGGAACGTACCAGAATAATGCTCCCCGAATTTTTTTTCTTCTAGTAAGGAGAAGTAATATTTGCATGAGCCAGGTGAAATTTATAGACATTTTTGTAAATGATGGCACATCCATTCCTTATTTTTAAATTGGCTCTCTTGAATGACCTAAATTGTTGGATTGAAATCTGTGGTAAGTTGTTTGATTCACAATGTAAATGTGGAATAACACATTCTACGTTAAAAGTTGCCAGTAACTGGCAGCAGACTTTTAGCAGCATAGTGAATTTAGCAGGTAAACTTATAAAAATGAATATGCAAACATATTCAAATTGTCTGAAAAAGCTTAATCTTTGTTTACTCATAAAATTACAGTGGAACCTTAGATTGCAAGTAACTTGATCTGTGAGCGTTTTGCTTGACGAGCAAAATGAAACAAGCGAGGTCTTGATGTGCGAGTTCTGCAGTATGTATGCACTTTGTCTGCCGAGAGTCATGTGATCACAACTGAGCCAATGGTTCTTCTCTCTCGAGTGTTGTGGGATTGTGGGTAATCATCCACCATGCTCAGTCTTGGTGCGTGTGCGTCACTCGTATAGTCAACATCCGTGCACGTGTGTACTGTTTACTATAACATTGTGACCATGCGTGTGTGCTTGTAAAGCATTTTTTAATTTTGTGTTCAAGTGTAGTGACGGTTCTTTAGTAACTGTACAGCAACAATGGCCTCTGTGAAGAAAAAGAAATTAAAATGGCTTTAGCAGTGTGGGAGATGAATCTGTTTACAGGAGTGATTCTGTTAGTGTGTGCTCGCACGCGCGTGTGTAAAGCACTTATTTTGATTTTGTGTCTAAGTGTAGTGATTGTCTTTAGTAACTGTCCTGCAACAACGGCCTGGGTGAAGGAAAAAAAATAAGCTCTAGCAGTGCGAGAGAGGAATCTGTTCAGAGGAGTGATTCCGGGAGTTTGAGCGTGTGTGTGTGTGTGTGTGTGTGTGTGTGCACGCGTGAAAGTCACCCTACATATAAAGCCTGTGCTACATAGTAAGCTCCTGCATCTGCTATCGTGCTGGCTATCAGCCACTATTCTTTTCAAAGGTAAAGTGCAGGTTAATTTGCTTTATTTTCACTTTATATTTTGTGTTAATTATTTTTATATTAGTATTTTGGGCTGTGGAACGAATCATCCGATTTTCCATTATTTCTTAAGGGGCAACTTTGATATACCAGTATTTTGATAAACAAGCATGCTTCCGGAACTAATTATGCTCGCAATCCATGGTTTAACTGTATCTGTCTTCATTAAACCTCTAAAATAAAGCAGATTAAAGGGATTTTAAACCCTAAATCATTTTTTTTCTTCCATCTTTGTAATGAGGAAAAAAAAAGTTATTCATCACAACCTTGTTTATCTTCTTGATTTCCCCTTTCACAGTTGTATTTAAAGACTCCATTTAACCAGTGGACATCAATAATTTTTTATACCACACTATTACTGTGGTATAAAAAATTTGAAATTATTACTTAAGAACATTATTACTATTACTGCTAAAGGCACTGCAGGTGTTAGGTGTTAATATTTATTTTTAAGCAAGAGATAGCAATTGTTTAGTCTAAGAAAGTAGCAGAAATTTGTACCAAATAATTTTCAATCCTTTTCGTTAAAGCAAATCAATAACAGTTTTTGATAACATACTGATATACACTCACTGGCCAATTTATTAAGTACACTTGCTCAATAGCTTGTTTATGCAAATATTTAATCAGCAAATTACTTGGCCGAAACTGAATAAACATGATCAATATGATCTGCTGATGTTCCAACTGAGCATCAAACTAGGCATGCTTTTTGGTGCTAGACAGGCTGGTCTGAGAACTAAAATCTGAAATCTGCTAAGTTTACAGAGAATAGTCTGAAAAGGAGAGACTATCCAGTGAGTCACAGTTCTCTGGGTGAAAGTGAAATTTTTGGACTTTTAGTATCTGCGTATTATCACTGACCATTTCCATCGCTTTGTGACCACAATCGATCTTCTGATGGCTACTTCAACAAATCTCAAACCATCAAAAGCTCAAAACAATGCCACAAAGCTAAAACCATCTTAAACTCTTGGACATGCCCTCAGATGGCCTCCACAGCCACCAGATCTTAGTTCAATAGAGCGTCTTTGGGATGTGGTAAAACGAGAGATTCTTATCATAAATGTACAACTGTGTGATGCTGTAGTGTCAATATGGAAAATTTTTAAGGAATGCTTCCAGTGCCTTGTTAATTCTATTCTGTTCACTTGTTGCCTCTTTTGCACAAACAAGTGTATACATCATAGATGCATGACAAGAACACCGACAAGAGCTGTGTTGTCATGACACTCATTCGTCACAACGCGCATGTTTTTCCTTGCATATCTATGCTGCAGCAGGATAAAAATCCCAACTATTCAGAATGCCTCAAGCACAAATCGGGTCATGTGACCAAGAAAAAAACAGTCAGCTTCACCATTTCAGTCTGCTATGTTTCATAGCAAAAGCTGCACCTGTAAATAGTCTTTTTGTATTTCTTTCTTTAAAGGCAGAGAACACAGTCTTTGTCTTTCTTGCCAGAGATGAAGGTGCCCACAATTGTCACAGGATTGCATGGTGTCTTCTTTGCTACCTCCAGCACTTCACTGAAGCTGCAGGCTTAGACATACAAAATTTTCTGAAATTCTAAATGTTCTGACTACTTTCATCAATAGCCAGATTCTGGTGAGGCTTGTAGGCATGTTACAATGGCCTGGTTTAACAGAACAAATAATTGGCAGTGGTGTCTTTTAGCTAATTATTCTTCTCATAGTCTTTGACCCTTTATTGAGACAAATATGTAGGCTACCGTGAGAGACTCACAAATCGCAGAAGTAGCTCATGTGTATTGTACATAAATAGACACTGCAGTGCGCCAGATATCAATATTTACAATTATATATAATGTCTGAAGTCGTACTGTATGTATTTTATATGAATGTATGGAAAATCATGGCACTTCAGTAGGCCAGAGTGAATGACTAGGCCCAGAAATTATGCGTTTTCAGATGCAATTTAATGGACTCCATGGTGTCAACACTACTCTTCTGCTTGTACTCCGTGTACGTTTGTGTTATTGTAGGCTCATCAAACAGAATTTATTGCCATGTGAAAACACAGCATCTAAAATTCATGTTGGTGTCTAAATTTGGTTCTGATCCATAGCATTTTTTCATGCTAGTGATTAATTCTCAGAATAATTAACGTGGTGATCCCCAGCTCCTTAAAAAATGCAGAATGATTTCTAATGTTAAAAGCCTTCCACTTTAGTCATCAGGCTGCGGTAGATTTTACATTAGGGTATTGATGCTTATTCAAGGACTGAAGTGACAAACACTGAATGTGTGAGCAAAGCCAGGGTGTTCAGCTTTTTTTTTTTTTAAGTGTGGTCTTAAATATTCAGAAATTTCAGCCATAAATATACAAATCGCAGAAGTAGCTCATGTGTATTGTACATAAGTAGACACTGCAGTGCGCCAGATATCAATATTTACAATTGTCTATAATGCCTGAAGTCGTATTATATGTATTTTATATGAATGTTTTTGGGTTGTGGAATGAATAATTTATGGGGAAATTTGCTCTGAAACAAGGTGGCGTCCGGGATTCCCCTTGTCAAGATTTAAAGCCACAGAGACATTTCACTGTGAGATAAATTTTCTTACATGTGGTTTTTGGCCACATCGTGACTGTGTTGGGAAAGGGGACAGATTTGCTAAAGGTGTATAATACTCACTTTGTCCCCAACTTAAGAACACATCCAACTTACGAATGGGCTTCTGAAACAGTGCTTGTTTGTAAGTAGGGGACTACCTGTATACAGTTAAACCTTGGATTACAAGCATAATTCTTTCCGGAAGCATGCTTGCATATCAATTATATATCAAAAAAATATATATTTTAAATTCAATTTCCACACAGGAAATAATGGAAACTCAATGATTTGTTCCACATCCCAAATATATTAATATAAAAATAATTAATGCAAAATATAAAGTAATAATATAAAAAAATTACCTGCACTTTACCTTTTAAAAAGAATCGTGGCTGACGTAACACAAGAGAGGGGAGGGGGCCACACACACACACACACACACACGTGCGCGCACAAACACACTGAATCTTTAACAAGGAATCTCTCTAACGATACTTGCTTTTGCTGTGCATGTGCATGCATGGTCACAATGTCAAAATAAACAGTACGTGTGTGCATGGATGTTGACTATACAAGCGATGCATGACTGAGCATGGGCGACGATTACCCATAATCCGGCAGTGTGCGAGCACCATCTAAAGGTGGCACTCAGCAAGTGAATAAATGGGACTTTGATGGGTGTTCTTACTATGAAATCTAAACATCTCAGCCAATAGGAGAAGGGGGCTGCAGGCAACTGCACAGTGATTGTCAGACATTTGGCTGATTAGAGCAGGCTGAAGCAGCTGCAGCTGTACAACATGCGCATTAAAAACTGCCTGTAAACCACTACTTTTTAACAACAATAAACAATAGCATCCTTTATGGTCACCATTATATGGCTGTTAACATTGTCTTCTGCTCAGAGAAAGATGGTGCCATGGATGGCTGCCTGTGTGTGTTCGCGTGCACTGTTCTGGTTTTGTTGTTAATTTAGTGTGTAGCTTCCCCTATTCTGCATTAGGTCAATCTGTCATGGTCTTCCTTAAATTTTCCTACATACAAGCTAAAATGAAAGCTGGTCAGCACTGTGGCTATGACATCAAATATGTCTAATAGTGAAACTATGGAGGAGCTTTGTGGATGTTTGAATTATACAGACTGGGCTGTTTTCAGGACCTACATACATACATCATATTTTTCTGTGAGGACTACAGTATCCCAACAATCAGGGTGAGTTAGAACAATGACAAACCGTGGGTGCGTTTAAAAGTGAGGACGATACCTAGTCTTGGAGAGTCTAAATTAAGTTTTAGAAAGGCAGTGAGAGGCCCACAATTACTGTAATCTGGAGAAACAGAAAAGCTTCTTAGCTAATGATTCTGTTGAAAGATCTCAGACAGATTATATACCTAAAACTCTAGGGATCTGCATCTATTTGCATATATATTTTAACTCATTCATTTGTAATAAAATTCATCAATCTATGTTTGGTATAGTTAAACCATGTTATTGAATTAGAGATGCCATTCATTTTTTTTTTCAAAGTATCAAATCTAGCATCTTACCAACAATGTGTTCTAGCCCCCTTTGAAAGTGTTGGAAAAGCAAGACTAATCCACATTAGAACATCCACATTACTAATTCTGAAGACAGTTCTGCTTGAGACGAAAAGATGAATGAGGCAGCAAATTTGTATTTATATTGTATTTCAATAACAATAAAAAAATCGAAATTAATGTAAATTAAAATGTCAATGACGTGTATATCTGTTTTGTTCTTATCTTTCGATGAGAGCACAGTGCCAAGAAGAATCATAAATTAAGATTTAATGCAGAGCTTTGTAAGTCGCTCTGCCAAATACCTAAATGTTTAATTTTTTTTCCCTAAATTTTTTGATTGTTTTTATATGAAAAAATATAATTATGGTGTTGGAAATTGGTAATATTGTTAATATTTTTGGGTGGCTGGAACAAATTATCTGCATTTACATTATTTTCAATGGGAAAATGCATTTCACAAAATTTCCCCCGAAACGAACTAAATTTGTATGCCAAGGTATCGCTGTATTCCAGCAAGAAATGTTAATCTTACAGGAAAATTTCCATAGGCCAGAAAAGAAAGCAGCATATGCAAAAGACCACTTTTCAGACAAATAAAAAGAAAGCTTCTGGCTTTTTTATGCATCTGTGGCTGTGTCTATGACTGTGACAGAAATTTCAGCAAAACTTGGCAGCTAATTTCCTTATGAAACTAATTTTCTTATGAAAATTGAACCGGAGACTATATTTCAAGCAAAGGGTTATCAAACCAATTATTGACTTTTTCATTAATTACTGTTTACTGTTTTCACAGCAGTTTTTGAATTTAGAAACTTTCTGTTGGACATACTTGGTTTACAGCAGCTATTTGCATTTGCTTAAGACTTCTACACAGTATTGTATAACACTGGATATGATCATGGATGTGATCTGTAACCAATGATTTTTGACTATAAAGAAATGTGGACATTTTGTATAGAAATATTTATGAAATTGTTCCTTGCTCAAAAGTTGTTCACTTTGTTTAATTGGATTGTTTTAAGATTAAATTAAATTGCTGCAGTAGAACTATACTGTACTGTGATCTCATTGGACCTGAGTGGTCTTGGACAGGATATTTTTGTCTGCACCTAAATGTGTTTGCAGTTTTCTCATTTGCCTAAACAAACCATAAGAGTTTAGAGGCAAAAGAGGCAATATTCCCAACACTACTTTGCAGTTTAAAGTACCCTTTCTTTTGACCTTTCTCATCAACAATGGATTTTTATCTACATGGTTTCAGTTTGGTGCAAAAAAAAAGTTTTTCCCACGTGAATTGGCTTTCTCCTTGGTGAAAATTCAGTGATGTCCCTGGAATCACTATAGCAACAAATGGTAAATGGCAAGGTTTTTCCTGTGTAGAAAATTACAAGGTAGTTGTCGCCATCAAATTTTGTATAATACCTATCTCTTGAAAAAAATCTGGTAGGTGACTTCATGGAGAGCAACATGAATTGCAGTTTGTTGATTTCTGTCAATTGTATATGGTGGGGGCAAGTCTCTATGAAAACTGACAAAGGAGAGTTTTCAAAGGTGGCTACTTTGAATAATCTAAAATATAAAATATCTCCTGAGTTATTCAATAAATTTTTAACTACATAATTCCATGTTTATACTGACATAATTTTACTGTCCTCAGTATTAATATACAATGTTAAAAACATATAATAAAGAAAAAACATTAAATAAGAAGGTGTGTCCAAACTTTTGATTTGTTCTGTATGTGTAATACAAAAATGTTTTGTTGGTTACTTTGTCTGGTTCTTACTCAGTTTGTCCAAGCTGATATTCAGAAGATTTCTTTGTGTTTCAAGCTCTTTTTTCAAGACCTTTGTAATTCACCCTGGCGTACTGTCAATCAACTTCTTAGCCACATCCTGACTGATGGCAGCCCATCCTTGTGAAATTGATGCTTGGAGTTTGTCAAACTTTGTGGGTTTTTGTTTGTTCTCAATGGTTGAGGTCTAGGGAGTTTCCTGGCCATGGACCGTTTTGATCCCTGAGCTACTTGGTTATCATTTTTACCTTATGGCAAGGTGCTCCACCATGCTGGGAAAGGCAATGTACACTGCCAAATAGTTCTTGGAGGGTTGGAAGAAATTGCTCTTAGAGGATGTTTTTGTACCATTCTTTATTCATAGCTGTGTTTTTGGGCACAATTGAGAGTGAGCTCACTCCCTTGGCTGAGAAGCAACCCCACACATGAATGGTCTTGGGGCTCTTTACTGTTAACATGAGACAGGACTGATGGTAGTCATACATTTCAAAAAGACACTTCTCTCCAAGAAAAACATCAGGGACAGGCTGATATTTTAAATTGGTACAGGGATTGGACTGCTGAGGACTTGGGAAAAGTAATTTTCTGTCTGATGAATCTCCTTTCCAATTGTTCGGGCATTGAAAAAAAAAAAAAAAAGCTTGTCAGAAGAAAAAAAAGGTGAACGCTATTATCAGTCCTCATTCAATCCTATTAACTCCTCTGGCTCACCAAATACCCCGGAAGTAGTGTCCACTCTTTGGATCTTTTGTCAGTTAAAGATACCAATTTTATCCTACATGAATGCACTTTAACATGTATCATTTGAACTGTCTCTTACTGCACATTTCTTTTTGTTGTATTAAATTTTTTTTAACTTTGCTTTTTTAAAAAATGCTTTAAAAAGACAACATATTTTGTCATCATTAGAATCATCTACTATTATATTATAAAATAAAATGTATGTATATTAATATATACAGTGTGGATGTGTGTATATTTATTCATGATGTCTGAAATGATCACAGGTGGGGCAGTTGTTACAGCAGTTAGCTATGGTTGACGCAGATGATGGCGATCCACGACGGAAAAGCAATTTGTCAAAATTTGACAAAGTAAGACCTGTGCGTGTGTGTGTGTGCGTGTGTGTGTGTGTGTTTATGAAACTACAGACCATTAAATGTATGCTTTTAAGTATTATGAAGTTTCATGTAAGTGTTTTTATATTAACCTGTGGCTGTGTTACTTAATTGTTGTTTGTTTCCTTAGAATTGTGTTGCTGCCTTTTTGGATGTCATGATTGGTGGAAGAACTGTGGAGACCCCTCCGATGTCTTCAGTGAACCTTTTAGAGGGTCTAACACGAACTGTCGTTTATATCACAAACAATCAGCTTCTGGCTTTGGTAAGAATAATTGTCAATAATTCTGTAATTGCCTATTGTCTACAAGGATAGTATGATACGAAAACAACCATTTACTTGTTAAAGGGAGTAGGGGAGGGCTAGGTGATCAGCTGTGCAATCAGGAAATATTCGCTCACAGGGACAGTCAGAAAACTCTAACTGGGGGCCTCCGAGTGATGCTGTAACCTCTTGCAGCCGGAGGTCTAGAGAGAGCTGATTGGCCGAGCTCTATCAGAGGGGAGGGATGAGAGGTACTTAGTCCTCCCACATTAATCACGGCTCTACAGTCAATCAGGGGCGTCTGTGAGCTCGCGCAATGGAAGGAGCGGATAGCGCTGTCCTCCGAGGTTGTTTCGCCGCCCCTAACGGAGCAGTTTGAAAAGATGCGGACGGCTGGCATCACGTGGTTCGGAGAAAACACGTGATAGTCTTCGGCCCTCCCAGCTGAGTGGAAGTAGTAGCCTTAATGTGGCAGCCCCCTAGTGACGGGGAGGAATTGGACACGACAAAATTAGGGGGAAAAATCTCTAACTGGATGGTGGATGTTTATATTCAAGTCTAAAACCTCCCAAACACCTAGACTAAAGACATTTAATGTCAGTTTTTCATAACTCCACATTTCCACAACTCCACATGTACATCAACGTAGCTTACAGTCAGTTAAAGACTGATTTATTCTAGCTTTAATTCACTATATCCAAATTTCAATGGGATAGACATTTACATACACCAAGTTGGCTCTTTCTTTAAACAATTTTCAGAAATTGATGTAATGACTTATAAGCTTCTTATTGGTCATGATTGAGAATTTATGGGATTTTGTGGCTATAAAAACTACTTGATGAAAAATACAGATGAATTCCTTTTGTCCTTGGCAAAGTCCAAGCTTACTCAGTCAAGACCACAGCACAGAAGTCCACAAATGCAGGGCCTCCTTATTTCCAAAATCTGAAGATACCACAATCATCTGTATAAATGGCGTTATGCTAATATGAAAAAAAAAAAAAAAAAAACAGGGACTACATCCATACTGCATTGCTCAGGAAGGAGGCACAAATGAACTAGGGATGAATGAATGGGCTTTATGCAGAACCATTTAACTGAATCCCAAGATGATGATAAAGGGTGTGAAGGGTTTGGACACATTCGATATCAAAAGAGGTCCTGTCCTTTCAGACAGTCTTGCATAAAATAGCTGGACTAATGATTTGCAGTATAACCTTTTGATGTGTTCTCCTTCTTTCCACTTTAAGCAGATCAATAGTTTATAATTTAGTCATTTAATAACAATGCCACAAGTACTAAGAAAGTTATGTAAAGTTTTGTCACATTAAACGTTAACTCTTTAATAAAAGCTAAAATTTATATTTTTATACAGTTATTTTAAAATGACCTTTGGAAGCCTAAATGGGCCTTTTGGGACCTATGGAAAATGGGTAATTTACTTGAAATGTGAGATCACATAATTTGAGTGGAGTTGTGAAAATGTTTTTTTTTTTTTTTTTTTTTTTCTTTAGCCTAGGTGTGTAAACGTTTGACTTATGACAGGAACCATGGTGGGTTCGCACCTCCTGGTTTGGGGGTTTGAATCTTGCCTCCATGTGTGGGGATTTTGCATGTCCTTCCCACATTTGCTGTAGTGCTAATTAGTGTTTACGTATCGTCTGTGCTTTGTCATGAGTTGGCACCCCATCCATGGTATTTTCTGCCTTGTGTCTCAAGTTCCCTCAGACAGGCTCCAAGCCCCCCCCACGACCCTACACAGGATACACGGTATAAACAATGCATGAATGGATCTTGTTACAGTGCCGCCTATCATGGGGTGAGATGTATTAGGCAGCAATTGAACAATATGTTTTCAAACTTTGTGTTGAAAGCAGAAAAAATTACAGGTCTTGTGATCAGTTTCTTGTATGCGGTGGTTAGTATGAACCAAAAGTGGTCCAAGGGAGACTGGCAAAGCGGTCATAAATTTCTAAGACCCACTGAGCCTTCGGCAAAGGCTACCCCAATTGATCTGATTCAACAAAAAAGCTTCTGTGGAACAAGCTGCTGTAAAAGTTAATGCTAGCAGTGAAAGATCTCATCCTTTTATACATCATTCTTTAACATCCACATACAACAGATTTCTATCCTCTGGTCTGTACGTTTTTAAATAGATTTACCAATTCCTTCAATCCCTTTTAAATAATTCATGTTAATGTTGGATAAGTGACTTGATTTAACAAGCTGATTTAGAACAAGTTAACCTTTTTAGTTCAATCCTTCTATTTTTTTCCCTCTTTCCACTAAAAAAAATCTTGTGCTGCTTTTTGACAATGTTAAAATTTTCTGCAGCTTGTTAAGTGGTGTTAATCTTATATAATGTAAGAAAAATTGAACATGCATCATGTTTTATCTTGTATTAATGCACTTGAACTATTTCCATTTAGTTTGATGCTCAGTCATATACCTTTGAGGTGGGAGGAAACGGCCAGGGCCTCCAGGGGCTTCCAAAAAAAAGACTGCCTTTTGAAATGAGAATTTTTTATTCCAGAATATCTTGATGTTTTTATTTTAATTTTTTGGCCAGAACAAGACTGTTCTTTTAGCTTATTTTTGAGTGCTAAATTTTATAAGCACTGATAATTCGTTTTGAACATTTGAAGTTTTATTGGGCAGAACAAAACGGCACTCTGCTCATGCTTAGTCTTTGGTACACAGTACTGCGTACTGTGAAAGTATAATTGTGACAGGAAGATATACTTCTAGTGCACAAGCCTAAGGTGTAATGAATTTTTAACTTTTACTACTTTTTTTAACCACAATTATTTGTTTTGTTTAGGTGGACTTTGTGCGCAGTGTAACTGCTGGTGACCAACTCAGAGAGGAGGACCATATAGCTTTGGAGACTCTGCTAGCCAATGTACCACAGTCCCATGCAGTCAAGAGCAACAGTTTGGAGCTTACACCTCAGCTTTCCCCTGCTACCACACCTGCAAACAGGAAGAACAGGCTACCCCTAGGTATTAGCACAGTAATTTGTTTTTGGCTACATTCAAGAAGTGGAACAGGTGGCATTTACAATCATCAGATCATAAATCATAAGAGAATGACTAGGCTTGTTTGAACCAACAGGAAAGCTCTGATAATCATAGGTTACAAATGTAAGGAGTTTTAAAGCTAGCTAGCATGAAGATTGAGAGAGCCGCTAATCATCCCAGCCATCACAGACTTTGCTAACGGTAACCGAGACGGTGCAATGACCATTTTCTAAAACTAATTTATTAATTAGAGATTATGATTGGTTTGTTTATTTAACCAGTTAAGTGGAAATAATTACCCAAAACTGGCTGAACTGGTGACTGCCCGTTGGTGTAGCGGGGTGAAAGTTGTTTTAAATTCTCATCAGTAGTACACAAAAGGTAAAGAATATCTGCTTTAGAATATTAGCTGAATATTTGAATAACTTCCGGGTTCTGGGTTGAATCCCAAATAGCATTAAAAAGAAAGCTAGTGTCGAGTGTACAATCCCATAGCACACACATCCCTTGATTAGCCCTTGATTGGGGATTGGAAAGTGATTTGGCATTCAGCTTTGTGTTAGAAGCTTGTTATCTTTTATACAGTCACCAAAATGATTTTGCTTTTCAGCAATAACACAAAACAAGCGAGTAAATATTTATCTTGTGGTAGTGTTTGTAGCTTGTGTTAGTTTGCATCAGTCACAGTAATCTAAGGAGATATAAGTGAGTATCTGCAAAAACAAATACTTGAGTTGTTCAAGGCTTTTATTGGTCAATTCCACCATACAGTATGTGCAGACATATAGAGGAATTAAAATACAATTTCTCTTCTCTTGTTTACATTGTCAATGCAATATAGAAAGCTTTTATAAAAACATCAGCAGTCAGTGCAATATAGAGACAGATTTTCTTTAACTGAAGTAACAGCAGTGTACTAGTAATAATAAATATATAAATAAAGCAAGTGAATATATCTTGTAATCATGTGAATGAATATACATTTGAGTAAATGTAAACAGTAAATTTTGTTAATATACAAATATACATCCAGATATATGTAAACATTTTGAAGTTCTCAGTATAAAGGCATTTGTAAGGTGCAAGACGGATAGCTGCAGTATTACAGTTGTATAAAAATAGGGTAAAGTGTAAAAGTGCAAACAGTGTCAGATTTAAAGAATTTGTACATGTAACAATTTTTAAATAGGTGTTTTTAAACAGGATCATGTCTGCAGAAAGTAAAAAGTATCTTATGTGCAGTAAAATAAGCTGTAGATTTTTAAAGTTCATGAGTAGGTTGGAAAGGGGGAAGGTAATGGACAGAGTTCAGCATCCTGACAGGCTGATGGAGGCTCCGTTATCTTCCCCCTGAAGGCAGGAAGCTGAAGTGGAGGTTTGACGGGTGGGAACCATCTCCAGCGATGCTGATGGTTCTGCCAGTGATGTGGGTGTGGAAGATTTCCATAAGGGAGGGCAGAGAGACACAGATGATCATGCTGGCTGCAATCACTATGTGTTGCAGAGTCTTTCGACAGGAGGCAGTGCATCCTCCGTACCACACAGTGATGCAGCTAGTGAAGATGCCCTCAATGGTGCCCCGGTGGATGGACCACATGATGGGAGGTGGGACTCAGCTTGTGGAGGAAGTAGAGACGCTGACTGAGCTTTCTTGGCCAGCGATGTAGTGTTTGTCATTCAGGCGGGCGGTCCTCAGAGATATGCATTTTTGGGAACTTGGTGCTGCTCACCCTATCCACTGCTGCACCATTGATGGTTAGTGGGGGCTGCTGTGGGGGTCCTCTTTTGAAGTCGATGACAATCTCTTTGATATTTGATTCAAGTATTATGTTGAAATATACTTGATGGGTGGCTTCAAATAGCCCCTGTGATCAGAATCGGCCATCAGCACTTCTAGCAATCGGTTGATGGTGAGTGGCTGCAAAAATGGTGATTGGAGCACCCTTGGATATTACTAAACTGGACAGTTGAAAATGGGAAACTTGTTGCTTGCAGATTGGACAACTGAAGATCGAAAATGAGCATCAGCTGCATTAGCCTTGCGATTTTGCAAATCACAAATAGTAAAGTTATTTCTCACACACACAAACACCACATTTTCTGTCAGATTTGTTATAAGAGAAATGTTCATACATATTTTATAATGTGAAATAAGTTAAATCAGTAAACTACCAGTATAGAGACATATAGTTTCTACAAGAGTGTTTGTAGCTCATGAAAATCCTGGAAAAATCATAGAATTTAAAAATGACTAAAAACACAAAATATCAAAGTTTTTGAAAACTACATTTTTAATGCACATATTAGGTCTTTTTGGTGTTTTTATTGAGTGAGTAACTAATCAAGTGAGTAAATTAGCACAAATTCTCAAAGGAAAAAAGTGTGACCCTCCTCAAACTGCAAATAAATCTAACACTTTTCCTTAAATCAGGTTAATGTGTTGCATTTAAATTTTAGGGTGCTGCTGTTACATTTTTCACTTGCTGGCAAGACCACCAAAAGTGGAAACTGTGTTCATGTACTTCTACATAAGCCTAGCAATCTACAAAAAGAAAATCTTAAATACTATAGATAACAAAACCAGTACAACAATTCACAGTATCTTCTATAAGTGTATTGGTTAATAATTTTATAATCATTTGTATATAAAATGGGCAAAATCACTCTGGTTTAAAAACATGCAAAATAAAAATATATTTACTAAAACATTATAAAATTATCATTGACATTATTATTATTATTATTATTATTATTATTATTATTATTGTTATTACAGGTGCATGTTTACAAAGAGCTGGTACATTTAACAGAAGTTGTTTCTAACACCAAATTAATATTTTATTTTATTTTCTGATTAAAAAATAAACTGAACCAAGATGAAACTATGGTATTCTACAATGACACTTCACTGTTTGCAAGCATTCCCATAACTGAGGCAGTCAAGACTGTGAGAAACCTACTATTACAAGACAGCAAGCTATCTAACAGCTGGTCTCAACCCAAGCTATCTAACAGAATAGATGGTCTCAACCCAGACCATAAGATACATGTGCACTACTCAACCTCTGCCTGACTAACACTTACTTTAAACACAGTGAATGTTTTATAAAAACATGGTTGTACCATGGATTTACCGGTGTTCCCTATTGTGGTAAATTTGTACATGGAATAAGTAGAAATGGCTATTCACTCTCCCACAAAACTCATCAATCAAATTTACTCGGGAGCTTGTCACATGGCCTTCCAGGTTTGTACAATAGACAGTAAAGGGGACAGAAACCTCAACATTGAAGTATATTGAACGGAACCTATATAGAAAACAGTATGTACTCTTTGACTCCCAACAAACACCCTTTGGAGCGCAATTACGAGTAATTGAAACCTAGGCTAAGAACGTGCCTACAGGGGAAACATGTCAAAAAATCTCTAAAAAAGCTGTATTATTACAACAATGCTCTCTAACTGCTAAAGTAAAATAGACATTTCAGTTTTTAAGCAAACATAGATCAGTTCAAAGTGACAGTCTGTGCCCATGGTAAGGATCAGTTAATTTTAGTGAAATGTTGAAGACCTTTTGAGAACTGCTTTTCAAAATAAGTACAGTTAAACCTTGGATTGCAAGCATAATTAATTTCATAAGTGGGCTTGTAATCTAAAGCACTCCTATATAAAAGTGAATTTCCCCAAAAGAAATATTATTTAGGCCCAAGCACTATAGGTGTGTAAGACCCTCTTGTTTTCCTAAGGATAATTTCTTTCTTTCTTTATTTTCCACGCTTTTGGACTTTTTGGGGGGTCTTACCATGCTCAAAAACTCATGAAACTTGACAGACAGGTTGGAATCTGCTGCCATTCGGATGCCTGGGAGTCTGGGCCACGGGCGTAGCTCGAGGGCCTCAGGGGCCCTCACAAGATATTTTGCTCCATAACTCGTACACACTTTCACGTAGGCACATGAAACTCGGTGCACATTTAGAGCTCATCGAGCCGAACAACTTTTGTTTTTGCAGGAGGCTGGTTATTTTGGGTCGTTCGCAAAAACACACTCGATGGATTTTGATATACTCCTCCTAGGGAATTTGTACAATCGCTACCAAACCTGACCGATGTGATCTAAAGACCTTGAGGACACAAAATTGCAGAAGGATTTTTGATATCTCAAACGGGTCAGCCGTGATAATGCCTTAAATACGATTAATAAATGATTAATAACTTTGAGTGACATTATATTCACTGACGCATTTAGTGACATCACATTCAGGAACATCATAGTGCTTATTTTCCAGCATCTGTGGCCTATTGTACACACACAAACATCTCAAATGTTAACACATTTGCGCGCGCACACACACACATCACTAATGTTAACACACAAACTCACACACCATACACACAAACATGCACAAACACAAGCATATTTACTCGTCACACACAGACTGACATATCCACTCGTCACACACAGACTGACACATCCACAGGTCACACACCTCTCTCCCTCACTCTCACATACACACTAACCCTCACACACTAACGCATACACACAAACACACTCGTACATCGCACACATACATACACCCATATTACAAATGTTTGCACACACACACACACACACACACACACACACACACACACACACACACACACACACACACTAATGCACTCAACAAATATTTAGGGCCCAAACTGACATATAGTATAGTGTGTGATGTGTGCAGGTTGTGTGGTCCAACCGGGCGGCGATGACTTTTTCGAGGTCCTAACACACTTAAATAACACAGGTTGTGCAGTGCGCCCGGGGTGGCAATGGCGCAGGGTGCTTGGGCCCGTCATCGTTGCTTGCAACTATATTTATTATTATTATTGTGAAAATATTATTAATACTAAATAAGTAAAAATAAAACAAATTAACCTGCACTTTACCTTTGAAAACAGTTGTAGCTAATGTGAGATGATGGAGGAGGAGGAGGGGGCTACTGTGTAGAACAACTTTCTCACACACACATTCATACATCTACTAACAGAATCACTGCTCTCTGACAGAGTCTCTGTAGCCAAACTGATTTTTTTTTTACTTTTCTTGTGCAACTTTAACAAGGAACCTCTCTAATAGAGGATTTAAACATTTGTTTTGTCTTGCAAAACACTTGCTGACCAAGTTAGTCACAATCCAAGGTTTTACTGTATACATTAATGAGTATTTGGGGATCACTGGAACCCATAAACTAGTCTGGTTAATAGGTTACCAGTTTACCATTATTAAACAAGATAGACTTGCAACATTTTGACATGTCAGAATAAGAGAGAAAAGTAGGGCTGTAGCTATCAAATATTTTAGTAATCGCATATTCTACCAAAAATTTAATCGAGTAATCGGATAAAATGCACTTTTGCTTAATTAAACAGCAATGTAAAATACATGAGAAACACAGATTAATTGGTTTTCTTTTTAGAAAAAAATATTTTTTTTAAATGCATACAGCATTCTTATCCCCCCTATGCGGTTTGACTCCCAGTGAGATGCGGTGTTGGGCACCGTGAGCCGCCGTGACTGCCCGCCGACATTCCGCAAAGTTCTGCAAAAAAAATTAAACATGTTTTTAAGGCGGCTTAAACGTATTTAATTTTTCACGCAGAAAGATGGAAACATAATCGCAGCGCCAAAACTTGCGGTGAATCATGAAAAATCGTACTTCGGGCCGCCGCGCGAAACGCCATAAGTGAGATAGGGGTATTAAAGTTGACTGAGATTAATTAAGTGCATTACAGCACCATACATTCTTATTTTAAAGCCTTTTCTTGGATGCAAAAAAAAAAAGTTTTTCAAATGACTTTAAGGATAAAAAAAAACTAAGGCACACATTAAAATAAATAATTATACAAAAACACTAAGTTGAGCAACTAAACTTTCAGAGCTAAAAGCTTCAAACTCTACATCTCAGGCATAACATAAGCCTTTACTGACAATTTCTGTCGTTTTCTCTTGCTGCTTCCTTCTTCGCTTGGCCTTGCTAATAATTTTATCGCTCCCTTCCATTCTGCAGCCCCGCAACAGAACGCTCTCTCAAATCAATACACATCTAACTGTTTGCGTCTCCTTCTGCTTTGTGGGTGACCTAAGTGCTTCTTCATTGGTGTTTACTGGCGGCTTGCACCCGGAAGCGCGCTGTCAAAAGCGTGCTGTCAACAAATAATTGCGCAAAAACAAAACGCAAGCTTTTAAAATTAATTAAACGAAGTTTCGAGGCAGAAGATTTTGCCTTGATCATTTTTTGTAATCGAATTACTCGATTTACTCGAGAAATCGTTTCAGCCCTAGAGAAAAGCAACAGAAATACAGGGATGGGGCAATGAAACTGAAACACCTGGTTTTAGACCTCAATAATTCATTAGTATGGTGTAGGGCCTCCTTCTGCGGCCAATACAGCATCAGTTCATCTTGGGAATGACTGTATGTCATTAGTCATTAGTCCTGCACAGTGGCCAGAGGGATTTTGAGCCATTCTTCTTGCAGAATAGTGGCCAGGTCATTATCTCATGCTGGTGGAGGAAAACGTTTCCTGAGTCGCTCTCCAAAACACCAAAGTGTGTCAATAATATGACTGTGATTGTGATTGTACAGGCCATGGGAGATGTTCAACTTCACTTTCATGTTCATCAAACCACTCTGTCACCAGTCTTGCTGTGTGTATTGTATTATCATCCTGATACACGGCACCCCTTTCAGGATACAATGTTTGAAACATTGAGTGCACATGGTCCTCCAAAATGGTTTTGTAATCCTTGACAGTGACGTGCCCATCTAGCACAAGTATTGGGCCTAGGGAATGCCATGATATTGCAGCCCAAACCATCACTGATCCACCCCCATTCTTCACTCTGGGCATGCAACAGTCTGGGTATTATGCTTCTTTGGAGCTCCTCCACACCGTAACTCTTCCGGATGTGGGAAAGACAGTGAAGGTTGACTCATCAGAGAACAATGCATGTTTCACATTGTCCACAGCCCAAGATTTTCGCTAACCAACGTTTGCCATTGGCACGAGTGACCAAAGTTTTGGCTATAGCAGTCCAGCCATGTACATTGACCCTGTGGAGCTCCCGACTAACAATTTTGGTGGAAACAGGAGCGTTAATTCTGCAGTGAGGTTTCATGTTTTTTGGATACAATTTGGGTGTGCACCCGGCCTTAGCTTCCTCTTGCGTCCAAAGTTACTCCTGTTGAATGTGGTTCGTACTTCTTGGTGGTATGCTGACATTACCCTGGGTAACGTGGCTCTCGATATATCACAAAGACTTAGTGTCTAGGTGCGCCAGCAAGACGCGCACCAACAATTTGTCCTCTTTTGAACTCTGTCACCAATAATGTTGTGTACATTGCAATATTTTAAGCAAAACTGTGCTATTACTCTGCTAATTAAACTTTCACACTCTGCTCTTACTAGTGGAATGTGCAATCAATGATTGGTCACCAGGATGGTCAAATTTAGCCATGAAACTTGGCCAGTATTTCAGCTTCATTGTCTAACCCTGTATCTGTAATTATGGACAATCTGGTTTAAATATTTAAGATTTCTGCATCATCAAAAGATCAGTGAGCCCATTCAAGAAGTATCAATTCAAGCCCAAGCCATTATTATTGCCACCATCACTGACTAAGAAGAATGTAATTTTTACATCATGAGCAGATCCTTCTACAACATTTGGCTTTGGTAGATGTTAATCTTGGTTCCAAAATGTTATAGCTGATCTCTTTTAAATTTCAGTTATTCCTATTCGATTCTTCCTGAAAAGCTTTCCTTTGGAGGAATACATATCATTATATGAAAACAGTAATATCTTTTTTAGCAGACTTTTTTCTGAAGTGTGTATACTTGTTTGTGTGTGTGTTTTGTATGTTCATTATTGCAGTGATTAATATGTTTAAGTTTCAACATTCATTATTATAACTAGTGTTAATTTTGTCAGCTATTATAAATGCATATTATAAATGTCCTTGTTAGTTATCACATTTAGTCACTTTTATTCTATTTTGTTCATTCAGGTTTTAGTTGTTTTAGTCAAAGGAACCTTTAAGTATTTTAGCCTAGATTTAGTCAATGAAAATATAAGATTTTTGCAATTAGATTATTATTAATTAACCCTCCAGTCTAGCCATAATCATATTTTTAGTTTTTCACAAAATAATTATCTTAACATATCTTATTTCAGATTATGTTTTCAGCTAATTATATTTAATTTTAACCACCACAACAACTGCTTCATGTCCAGTACTCATTTTTTATTTTTTTATTTTTTAAACAACAAAACAATAGGAGCAGTATGGACAATACAATGTTTTAAAACTTGTATGAATTTACATACTTGGACTCTTATTGGTCACAATCATTTGCTAGCCTATTAGCTTAATGGGCTTGACAGTGGTTTAGTTTTAAAATAAAATAGAACACATCACATATAACAAAACATAATTACCACAAAGAGGCTGTAAAACTACCTTGGAATTTTGTCTGGTATGCCTTGATGGGTTTTTTTTTTTTTTTTTTTTTTTTGGAACTTTTCCCAGCAATTGTGTGCCCACACTGTTTCCCCTTCGATATTACTACACATCGGCTTATTTCTCCGGTTCAATATAAAGAAAATGGTCCCAAATATCGGCTCTTCTCTTTTGCCCGAGTAATACTACTGTCATGGCGAAGATGACGGATCTTGTAATATCCTGCGTGCAAACTACTCCTGATATGCCGCACACAGTGATCTGGGAAATTCTGCTCATGACATAATGAATGAACACTGCATTGCAGTAGATTATAACAAAATTTTATGTTGATGAAAATAAAGTGTTGGTTATTAGAAAATAACTAATATGTTTTATTAGTTTTTATTTTTTAAACCACATTTTGATATTGTCTTTTTTCATCAACAATATTGCATGCTGATTTAGTCACTATCACTGTTTATTGATATCCATGACGTCTCGTCTCATCTTAGTAATGCAAATATTTTTCATTATTATTTTCATTGACGAAGGAAATAACACTACTTATAACCCAAACTGATGTACTGAGTAGCTTCTTATTTGTTGAAAATACTTGCATTGGGTTAAGTACGTTCTACTGCATTACGAAAACCTGAAAGGGTAGTGGTGAACTGTGGAGACCGCGATTGGAGAAAAAAATCTACAGCAGAAATAATGACTGTTTTATAGTAAAAGTAAGAGCATTTTCATACACACAATGCCGTGGGAACTTGTGTGTCTGTGGCCATAAGAAAACCCCTTTTTAGTGAGTCTAGTTGAAGAAAAGGCTTTAATTTGCAAGAGAGAATAAAGATTGAACATTGGAGCAGTTAATAAGGTTCATGTGGACTAATGAGTCCAGATTTGGTGTATGCCAAAGTGTAGGGCCCATCTAGGTGAGAAGGGGAAGCATATGAAGCAATTTTCCCATCATGCATAGTACTCACTGTGCAAGTTTTTGGAGGAAGTATTATAATTAACCAATCACCAGCAATTTTAGTTTGGTTGTTTTTCTTGCTTATTGTACGCCATAATTTGACCCTGTTGAAACACAGTAACATCTGTGTTTAAAAAAAAAAAGTAATTCCATAATAATTGCAGCATCACCACAGGATTGCGTTTGTTGTAACAAACCACTTCTGAACTGGAGCCAATGGCTGAAGTTTCTTCCTTGCACTGCAACATCCTCCAAAAAAGTTGGGACTGTTGATTACTTACTAGTGTGTAACATAACCATTCCTGTAAATATTACTTCTTAAGCATTTGGCCACTGAAGACATCAGTTGGTCAAGTTTAGCTTCTGGGAGTTAGTTTACAGGGAGAGACGCCTTTTTTCCCCCCGAATTTGTGGTTATAAAATTCTTTTTTTTTTAAATTGTTTTGTAGTTTAACAAAATATGATCCCTGAGAAAACATTGCCATGGAGTTTGGGGACTGCTTATTTAACTCGCGATCAAGCTTATGTCAAGAGGTAGTGAGGACTTTACATGCTTTGTGTATATTTTTTTCCCTCATTTGCTTTAACTTAAACAAAACCGATTCCTGTTTCCAGATTGCCCCATTAACAGTGTATATCAGTTTTACTAATGCCAGTATTAACATATGTTTTTGTATGATTATTTAGCACCTTGCACATATTTCTCTATTATTTATATCCAATTTGGTATACTGGTTACATGTTAAACAGATAATTGTTAATTTCTTAGTACCCTGTTAGATAATTTTTCAATGAATGCGTTGATTGTGTTCTGATAAATTTTCTGATCACCTTTTAGCATTCCTGATTAAATGTGAATTGATGTCTAAGTGTTTTTACCCTCTTTAATGCTATACTAAAGATGCACTGATGTGCTTATTTTTCAGCAGCTACCCGAAGCCGCTCTCGCTCCAACATCACTCAGGACAATGAGGCAGACGGCAGTTACCAGGACCCCCAGCAGGAAGTCATGCCTGAGGAAGTGCTTGTCATCTCATTAGGAACTTCCTCTCAGACTATGCCTGGAATGATGGCTGAAAATGAGGTAACAAATGAAATGGAATGAATATATATTTATAAATATATATAAATATATAAATATATATATAAATATATATATATATATATAAATATGTGTATATATATATATATATATATATATATATATATATATATATATAGGCTTTTAGGCGTTTCATGGACCTAAATTGACAAAAAATTGTGTGGAAGGGTGCCACTGAAAACTAGCAGAAGCCACAAAGAGCTAATGTCAGCACCATGTGGACATCCAGGAATTCAGCAACCATAACCTATTGTGTACATTGCCGGTCCATATTGAGATGGTGCCAGAGCATCTCTTTTGCTAATAAATTGACTTGGATTCATGAACAACGCAATCACTGTATTCTGTGCTATATTTATTTGCAAACACACAGAAGACAGCAAAACTCATGGCTGAGTAAAATTAATATGCTGATTTAAATGACAGATTTGGACATTTAGAACAAAGGTAATGAGGTGGTAAGCATTCTTTCTTACTCAAATAATTTGGAAACTTTGGGAATTGGAACTTCTGTCCAATCTGCATAAATAATTATTTGGCAATTCCTGTGAACTTGGTGCTATATGTCAGCCTAGGATAAAAAGTTTCTTGCCATCTTTGCTAGGTAGTGGAAATAGATAGAGAATTAAAACAAATGTCCCAAATGACAGTAGAAAAGAAAAGCAGCATCAAAGGGCACATGACCAGAATGCAACCTTCCATCACATGCCAGAGAGAACTTCCTTCTGAAGGTTCAACTAACTTGAGATTTGTCTGTGTGCAGATGTAATCAGTGTCACGTACGAGAGAGGTTCTTGACTTAATGTAGCAACAACCTTATGAAGTCAAATTAGTCCTAAAAATGACATACACGGTTCTGTTCACTCACTCATCCATTCATTCTTGCCATCTATGTTTAAAAAATTGAGGCATAGAAAAATGTAGTTTAAATAGAAAGTGGTTTTTAAAGGTACAAAATGTACTATTAATTAGAGGCAAACAATAATAAATGTTTTATTTATTTTCTTTAAAATTCAAAAATTTTTTAGACTACTTGCATGCCAACAAGTCCTAAGAAGTCTTAACAGTGTTCTGTGTAGATAACTGTGACTTCATTTTAAGAAACTTTCACTGTATGTTTTTAGCACTGGAAAGTCTGCAAGTTTGGTAACCTCTTCGTCCAGGAATGATGTGAATCTGGTAAAATATATATATATACATAAATGTATATAATAAATATATTGTATATTATTTTATCTTTTTCTTTTAGGTGTTGAACTTGCAACTCTCTGATGAAGCTCATGGAGATGCACCAGCTGATGAGGCTAAACTGCATGGCAAACCGGACAAAACCCTTCGCTTCTCTTTATGCAGTGACAATCTTGAAGGAGTCTCTGAGGGTGTGTATTCCCATAATTTAGTCATATACACTTATAGGAAAGTTATGTAGTCCTAACATAAATAGTTTCCATCTCAAAAAACATGCTTACCAGTTTTTAAGAACAAACATATTTTTCTCTCTTTAGGGCCATCTAACCGCTCCAACTCTGTCTCATCGCTGGACATGGAAGCTGAATCTGTTTCAGACTTAGGCCCAGGGCCATCTGTTGGTAATGGTGTCGAAGCTCTGCAGCTGCTTGAGCATGAACAAGGTTTGGACTAATATATTTCACTCAATCATTTAAATTATTTAAAATCTAACCACATCCAGAAACAGGATGTTTTAACTCAAAAGTTAGCCAGAGATGCAAAGCATTAGATGTTCCCTGCCAGGTTTACCTGCTCCTCTCCATCTGCAAGTGGTGCTCAACCATGCTCCTGCTGCCACATTCTTCAATTAAAGCTGAATTTTATATTGCATGTTGGTTGCTTTATTTCAAATAAATTTGCAGTGAAAAAGTATAAACATCGATACTGTCGAAATACTTATAAAATTATTGTAGTTTTAAAAAGTGCCAACCTTCCAAGTGGAAATATATACCTTATTTTTTCCCATGCATTTTCGCCTGATTTAAAGTTATTATGCAAAGGTACGATCACCTTTGGTATGGCACAAAAAAACATTTAATCTTTCACTGATGGATGCCCCATCTTTCTCTCTATTTTTACTTAATTCACATAGTGAAAAGAGTGGTTTGAAGACCCAATTAGTTGTCAACAAATTAAATTATTTGCAATTCTGGCACTGGAGTACATTAGTTATGCTGGAACATTTGAACAGGAGGCACACTAGCTCTGTTGAAGATGAAACTAATAAAGGCTCATCTTGGTCAGTTATTAAGCTAGCTAGCCAGTGGTCAACAGTAGTGCTTGCCTGCTTACAAGGCAAATAGATTTTGTTCACAATGCCTCAGGTAGTTGTTTAGTTACTGTATGTAAAACGTGAAAATAAACATTTATAGCCATTTTTCTACGTTGAAAAAGCGTTATGTCATTCTGACTCATCTTAAATGCCTAGACGTGTTACAGCCATTAGTATCAGGGGGAAAAAAAGACTTTCTTAATATTCCAGCTTGACTGCCAATGGTTGATGTGCTTGCTTGCTGTGTCTGTAGCACCTGGATAAACTTACTCTGACATGCTTGCCTTCTGGGAGAGAAAAATACATGCAAATGATGTTGTCTAATGTCCTCGAGTGTCTTCTGGTAGACACACACATCTGCTAACACATAAAAAGCCATTAGCACGTTCTAAAGAGATCCAAGGAAATTAAAGGTTTCTGGTGAGCCATAGGAAGAACGGTCATATAAGGAATGAGGAAGAACTCACAGAGAACGGTGAGAGAAGGGAAATCTGGGAATTTTAACACTGTCAGGAGTAGGGTTGGGTATCGTTTGGAGTTTTTTCGATACCGGTGCCAAATCGATACTTTGCAAAAGCCACAAAATGATGGTGGATGACTCAAGAATAAATTTTTATTGAACAAAAAATTGAATGCTTAAATTGAATAATATATTAAAAGTTTAAGTACTAGCTGGAAAGCCATAATTATAAACAGAATCCATGTTACATTAGTATTAGTACGATATTTACAAATCGTTTGACCATTTGTTAGCATGAATGCGAGATTTGTTACAAATGTCTACCTAATCTTATAATATAGTGGTCATTTGGCATCTATTAAACAGGAGTTTCATTATCTCTACAGTCCACTAATTTCTGTTTGCAGGCAAATTTGTAGGAAAATAATTTGATTGTCAGCTATGGTGTTTAAGCAACCTTATTGTAATATGTTTATTATTATTATGGAGCCTAAATTTGACTAAAGTTCTTGTTTAAATAAGCCAACCAAGCGAGAAGAAAGTATGGGGTACTTGAAACTGTATGTTGTCTTGTACTGCTACTGAAACTAAACTGATATCGAACACTTTTATACGTTTTCTTCTTGTTCTTTGACTTATGCTGAGTTTTATATTCAAGGATTATAATGATGATTTTCATGGTTTTCATAATAATTTCCACCCTACTGGGGTGTTTCTCACAAAATCTTGGTTTTAAAAAATTCAAGTTTGAAGTATTTGTAAACATTAATTTAAAAACTTTTACTTACCATTTAATGCCTTTTTGAACATAATTTCCAAAATGCGTCCTAAGAATTCTCATTACTGCAATACTTTGAAAACATCAACACTGTTAGAAAAGCAAATATATTTTCACATTTTTAAAAATGGATTATTAATAGTCATGCACAATTACTTTTAGTTCTGAAATAATTTTTTATTTTAATTTAACAGTTTTTTTTTTCATTTTGATCTATTTTTCTCCTTACTGCAATACCTTCCATAATCTACAACTATTTTTTTTAATATTTCAATTTAACCTGACATTTTTTCAAAATGTCGTGACAAACCTGAAAGAATTAAATTTGTAGATTCTGCACATGCATTTAAAATTAAAGTACTATTTTTCTATTAATTAAATTAACATCTAATGAACATCTCTTGTGGTAATGATGTACTCTATAGTTAAACCTTGGATTGCGAGCATAAAGTATTCCGGAAGCATGCTTGTATATCAAAACACTTGTATATCAAAGCAATTTCCCCAATAAGAAATAATGAAAACCCCAATAATTTGGTCAACAATCCAAAAATATTCATGTAAAAATAGTTAATACAAAATATAAAGTAATAATAAAACAAATTCACCTGCACTTTACCTTTGAAAAGAATCCCAACAGAGCAGTGTTTCTGTTAGTGTTTGTGTTTGTGTGCACATGCAGCATGTGTGTGTGAAGCTGAAGTAAGACAAGAGAGGAGGGAGGGGGCTACTGTGTAGGATGGCTTTCACTTGCGCTCACAAACACGCATGAGAGAGAAGAACCATTGGCTTAGTTGTGATCATGTGATGCTCGGCAGACAAAGCGCATGCATACTATTCGTATATGAAGACCTCGCTCATTTATCAAGTTAAAATGTATTTAGAAATTTTGCTCTCCTTGAAAAGTGCTCGCAGACCAAGTTACTTGCAATCCAAACTTCCACTGTATAGGTTTCAGAAATGAGTTTAATTATTTCGGTAATGCAGAAAAAAACTGATATTTGCCAAATCATGCATTCAAGTTTAAAACAGATTTATTGTGTAGTGATTCAAAAAAAAAATTTAAGAAAAGCATTAAAACAGGAATAAACGGGCCAACATTTCAACATGTACCTTAAAAAAAAAAAAACGAACTATTTTACTATGGCATTTAAAAAAAACTATATTGTATATATGTATGTTAATTGTTAACAACCATGCTACACAATCTAATGCGAGTTCTACAATGAAAGGGAGGGAAGTGGAACAGTAAGAACACATGTTGGAGAGGTGAAGAAGGTACAGGAGTTTAAGTACTTTAAGTAAGTTTAGTGTGGGAAAGAGGTAAAGAAGCGAATGCAAGCAGGTTGGAATGGTTGGAGAAAGGTGTTGGTAGTTTACAAACAGAAACAAATGATAAAACTATATAATCAACAGTTAGTACATTTTAAATTAACATTAAATTTATAAGATATAGTCTCTTATCAAAAGTCATACATAATATGCCTAAATTCTCATTCCTGCAACTGGCCTTAAATGTTGCGGTGTATGAGAATGTTGTTGCGGAGGATGAGGTGCCTCAGGATGTTTTGTTAACTATAGAGAAGCCATGATGGCCAAATTTTTTCTCAGTGCATATAACCTTAATAAAGTACATTTTCATTTAAAAAAATGTAAATATAATAATTTTTTAAAATGTTAGATAACTTCCTGTTTTGGTAATGAGAATCAAAAAGTTGTGTTAACATTCTGACAACAGAATATTTAATATTTAACTTGAGAGGTATAAAAGATGATCTTACCTGGTAGCCATCTTGAAGTAACTGTCCCATGTGCTCCATCACTCATAATCAAACTTTATTTTAATTCTGTATGTGTGCTTAAATAGTCA
>JAAGKR010003907.1:47857-68095 GCA_011419295.1 Clarias macrocephalus | reverse complement strand
GCCCTCAGGTGTTGGACTGGGCCCACAGTTCCAGATTGGCCTGCCACCCTGGGGTGACACGCACTCTCTTTCTCCTTAACCAACGCTTCTGGTGGCCCACCATCAAGGAGGACGTCAAGAATTTTGTAGCTTCCTGCGATGTCTGTTCCAGGAATAAAAACTCAAACCGACCCCCTGAGGGTCTACTGAGACCTCTCCCCATCCCTCACCACCCCTTTTTTCGGCCCAGGAAGAGGAGGTAGCTGTTCCCTCAGCCCTAACCTTCATCCGTTGCTGCAAAAGGACATGGCAACGGGCCCGCAATCAGCTTCTGCGCACAGTAAGCACCTTCCAGCGCCAGGCTAACCGTCACCGGTCGTCAGCCCCCTGTTATCGCATTGGCCAAAGGGTCATGCTATCCACACGTGACCTTCCCCTCAACACCACTTCAAGGAAGCTCTCTCCAAGATTCGTCGGCCCCTTCACAATCAACCGCATTATTAATCCATGCTCTGTACGACTCTCTCTACCTCTCTCCATGCGCCGGATTAACCCCACCTTCCATGTCTCTCAGATTTGCCGCCTGGTCCCTTGCCCACTGTCCACACCCCCCCAGCCTCCCTCACCCCCTCGACTCATAGATGGGGGCGAAGCCTTCACTGTTCGTAGACTCCTCAAGTCTCGCCGCCGCGGGCGTGGCCTACAGTACCTAGTAGACTGGGAGGGCTATGGTCCAGAAGAGAGAAGCTGGGTACCCGCCAAATTCATCCTAGACCGTTCTCTAATAAGTGACTTCCACAGACTTCATCCGGAAGCACCCGCGAGAACGCCTGGAGGCGTCCATAGAGGGGAGGGTACTGTCACGACACGTCAAGCCACAGCCCCATCATGATCACCTGAGAACTCCCATTCCACACTCTCAACCACTTCTTATATCCACCCGCCTCACTCTCGGCTCTCCACACACCTGTACGTTATCAGTGATCACCTTTCATGCCTATATAAACCACACTCTGCCACCACCAGGTTGCCAGTTTATTGTGTGCCTCACCAGCCCAATTTACCAGCGTTTCGTTTCGTCTCGTCATAGTCTGTCTAGTTATCGACCTCGTTTTGTTTTACCGACCACGTCTACGCCTCTTGCCCTTTGAAGTCTAGTTTTGGATTTTGCCGTTATCGACTGCTTACCTGTTAGCGACCACGAACTTGGATCACGGACCTTCTCTCTACTCCCCGGCTTAGACCCTCACCTATTTACGACCACGATTTATCCTCGCTCCACGCCGAGCTCACACAGCTCTCTCTTCCCGCGTCGGCTCTGCATGCTCCCGCTTCACCGCAAGGATCAGGTTTCACACGCCGGCATACACATCGGATTGCGCCTCGCTCGCGCCGGCTCCGCGCGCTTCCGCATTCCAGCGACACTTCTCCTGCTCACACCGCAGCGCGGAGATAATAAAAGCAAGACTTGAGTTTATCACCACTCTTCTGGCTCAGCTATACACGAGCACTCACTACTTCCTGTCTGTGATCGACTCATAATCTGCACTTGGATCCATCGCGCCCTCTGCCGGCCCCTGACACAGTTTTGTAAAAGAATGTAAAGTATATCGTATTTGATTTGTAATCTCATAATAATGTAAAAAAAAATTACAGATTATGTAACAAAGCACTTTTCAGGGATACAGTAATGCTCGCTGACAAAATCGACAAGGAAAAACAGAAATACTTGTGAAAGTGAGTCACATGAAAAAATGGTACTGTAGAATTTCCAAGATGTAAAACAAAACTGATGGCGCTGATGAAGAACCAAAACAGAAATGCAAAAAACTAATATACAGTACATATATACAGTGAGAGACAGAGGGGGAGAGAGAGAGAGAGAGAGACTCTTACATTGTACTGCCACATGTTCTCTTATGTCTCAGTTTGTAGATTATCAGACCAAATGCTCCAATCAGCAGCAGCGCCTCACCAACACACACGCTGATAATGGCAGAGGAACCTGGAGAAAACAAAAAACAACTTTGTTGGAAACAACAAAGAACAGTAACATATCAAACCATTTTCATATACAGCCGTAAACACATAGAGTAAGTCCCCGACTTATGAACGAGTTCTGTTCCGGATGCATGTTCGTAAGTCAGATTGTAATGTAAAGCATAAATGTCAGCTGACCTCGTTTAAATTAAACCCAATGGGGAGGGACAGCTCTGAATAGCGTTTACTGTGCTTGAACTTTATTTTACCTTCATATCTGTGGAAATTCATAACTCGTATATTCATAAGTCGGGGACTTACTGTATTTGATAGTGTGTGTACCTGCATAGTGTTGCATGCACACAGTCAAAAACTTTGGAGACACCTTTTAATTCAATGTTTTTTTATTTTTTTTATTTTCTACATTCTTAATCGATTCTTGAGATTTCAAATCTATCACACTATGTAACTAAGTAACAACATTCGGTTGTTACTTTAAGACAGGAAGGTCAGCTTTTCTGAAACAGTTTTTGTTAGAACATTATTATCATTATCAAGTGCATTCTTGATGAAACTGGCTCTCATGAAGACCGTGCCAGGCAAAGCAAGATGAAAAATTATCTCAGCTACAAGGGAGAAGTTCAATTTAGAGTCACCAGCCTCAGAAATCACTAATTAACAAACAGCACCTTTACAGAGCCATTATGAAGACTTTATAGATCATAACTAGCAGGCACATCTCAATATCAACTGTTCAAAAGAGATTCTTGTATATTTTGGATGCCTTCCGTATTGTTTTACAGTGTAGAAAGAAAAAAAAATCAGAAAAGACCATAGAATTAGAATTCCAAACATTCCAGTATTATTTATGCTCGAGTTCATTATGAGGCTCCCTAACACACACATTCTCTAACAGTAACACAATGATCCCTTGAGCATAAAACACTGATCTTCTGGCAATAATAAGATATTATTAATAACAATAATAAACTGCTGTGTTTGCCGAAAATGTTTTTTTTCCCGAAATGCGTTTTCTTGTGTGTTTTGGTCAACGTGAACTACCGTACAATCTCTAGCGCGCCGGTATTCGAGTTTCTGCTTCCTACGCTCCAGTAGAAATCCTCATCCTCAACACGTGATCTTGTGCAACGCCCACATGTAAAACACAGACACGCCCACCTCCGTAATAATAACGGAGATGTTAGTCCCGTCCGAATCCATACATGAAATGACGGACGTCGGCTGAAAAAAATTCAAACTCAAATGTCCCCCAGTAAAACTAGTCCTGTCCGAATAGTGCTTAAGACACTGATCCTCTGACAGTAAGACACTGATCCATAGACTATATCACACTAATCCCCTGACAGATAACATACTGATCCTCTGACAGTAAGACACTGATCCACAGACTATATCACACTAATCCCCTGACAGATAACACACTGATCTTCTGAATATAACACACTAATCCCATGACAATAATATACAGTGATCCCCTTACAGTATACATTTAACATGAATACTGCACGGAAGAGAAGGTTATATATAATTGGTGAGTACTTACAGGAATACACTGCACCAGACTGGATTTCTCTCGGTGCTGATGTTGTCAAGTAGGTTCCTGTTATTTAAAATACAATAAAATTAAAAAAAAAAAAAAATCAATGACAATATTTGTAGACATTGCACGTCTAATGTTGTCTGTGCTAGTAAGTATAAAATACGTTTAACAATAACAAAAGTAAAACGTTTCACCTGTTACATGTAGCTGGATCTCTGTAAAGTAGGTGTAATACCCAAGTGACCCCACACTGCTCCACACTCCAAATAAATAAAAAAGGTCATCTGCTTTGCTCACATTGCTGATGTTCAAACTGAGGATGCTAGAACTTTTGTCATCAGAAATGGAGAATCTGCTGTCCTCAGATGTTGTTCGAGTATCAATAATGGGTTTGACGCTAAACTCATCATTCACTGAAATGACATACTTGTTGTTTTTTTCATACTCTCCTGGGTAGTTACAGGTGATGGTGATATTCTGGCCAACATTAGTGCTCATTAATTTTGACACCCCACAAGATGCATCTGTCAATTATACAAAAATAAATAAATAAATAAATAAATAAATAAATCCAATTATGAGCTGACCAGCAGTCTAATATCTCACTAATGCCTTAACAATGTCTTAAAATCTAATGTGCATAAATGTGTCATAATTTACACATGTGGAGGACAGGAAATATTTCCGCACCATTACGAACTTTTAGGTTCACGGTGTAGTTGCTCTGATCCTCCACTCCAAATATGTATGTTCCAGCATCCTGAGGCTTCAGTCTTCTGATCAACACCAAGAAAGATCCTCCTGTGTTTTTATAAAGCAAAAACCTTTTGTACTGGACATGGTTACTTTGGCTGTGGAAACGTATTAAGTCATTGCAACCACTTTGTCCCATCTTACAAATATATTTAGTATGGCTCGGATCCCATTGTACATCAGAGATCATAATGATGCTTCCTCCTGAGAAGCCAGTCATATCAGAGCAGTCTAGTGGACCTGTCAATCAAACGAACATCTACCTTATGTCTGCAACCACAATGAGATTTCAGTATTTTCAGTTCACAATCCAGAATTAATAATGTTATATGGAGTAATTTAAGAATATCTGACCTGACATAAGGTAGAGAGTTGTGATGAGTAGGATCTTCATCCTGGAATGAAATTCAGCTTTACAGAAATTCAGTTCTATTTCTCTGCTTGTGTTTGTCTTTGATCTGACTATTCCACTCGGGAATGGTCCTTACTTCCACTTTGTGGTTCAATGTCTTTCTGCTTTTATGATTCTGTTTTGTTTAGTCATTTCCTCTTTGGTCACAATGAATGTCTTCATCAGGGATTCAGAACTGCAGGACCCACCCAATTTTTTTTTACTAACACACTGCATTACAGTTATAGTTTTTCCTAGCTGGTTTCTCTGTTCTACTAGTATTTCTTTTTTTGTAATAACAGGTGGATAAAACCAGGATGGCAGCACCTATTCCTTTGGTTTTGCTGTATAGTGACAGTATATTTTTCTACAGGGGGCGTTGGAGGGAAAGCGAGAATAACAGAGCAAAGTTATGGGAGTTAAATCTACCTTTATTGCACTATACAATCCTCTGATAATGCAATTATACCAGCATTTCACTATAGTGCTTGGATACCATCATGGCAGAGATGTTTCTTAGTACTGTATAAAAACATGTGGAAATGGCTTGGAATGATATGGGAGTATGTGTAAAACTGTGAGAGAATCAGTTACTTTCTGATACAGAAAAGTTCCATAATTCATTCATAATTAGTAAACTTTCCATCCTGAACAGAATTATGGTGAATCCTGAGCGTTCTGTCTGAACATTGTGTGTAAGGAATCCACCCTGTCAGAATTTATAATTTCATCAATTATGGCAAGTTGTCCAGGTCCTCAAGCAGCCCCAGACCATCATACCAGCACCATGTTTGACTGTTGGTATGATGTCCTCGTTATGAAATGCTGTTATTTTTACACAAGATGTAATGGGATGCACAACTTTGTCTTATCAGTCCATGTTATGTTGTTCATGTTATGTTGTTTATAAGCTCCTGGATGAGTCGTCATTGTGCTGTATTTTGATAAGTAATTTTGGGAGGCTGGCCACTCCTAGGAAGGTTCACCACTTTTCCAAGCTTTCTCTATTTGTGTATAATGTCTCTCACTGTAATTTGCCGGAGTCCCAAAGCCTTAGAAATAAAATTTTACCCCTTTCCAGCCTGATACGGTACATGACATTTACTTAATTTCTCATCTGTTCTTTAATTTTTTAAAATCATGTTTCTTTTTCAGTCTTTGTAGTCTGCTTGACTTTGTCAAAGAGTTTCTGTTTAAGTTATTTCTTGATTCAACAGGTCTTGCAGTATTGTGGCTTGGGCGTGACAAGTTAAATTTGATTCAGCTTTTCAGAGGTAACAGTTTAGTTATGATTTAGCAAGGGGGCAATAACTTTTTTACAGATGCCAGATTTTTGACAGCATTTTCCCCCATAATAAATACTAAATAATAAATAATACTGCAACTTACCCTTTTTTAAATGTTTTTGTTCATCTTCGCTTGAATTTGCCTAATATTAAGACCTGCTATAATCAGATTTTTTATGTTTTTACAAAAAAAAAATTATAATAATAAAAAATAAAACAACAACAACAACAGAATTAAAAGAGGGGTCACTAAATCAATGCTAAATGCATACAAAATATGTATTAATTTTCTTTTGAACAGTGGATAAGGAAATGTGTCTGCTACTTCTGCTCTGTCTAGCCTTCATAAAAGCTCTAATCTGAGGTGCTGGTTGTTAATTGGTGATTTCTGAGGCTGGTGACTCTAAATGAACTTCTCCTCTGCAGCAGAGGTAAGTTTTGGTCTTACTTTCCTGGGAAGGTCTTCATGAGTTTCATCATGGTGCTTGATGGGTTTTGCAAATGCACTTAACAATATTGTTCTTGAAAGAACTATTCCAGAACAGCTGACCTTCACGTCGTAAAATAACAACTGACTGTTGTTGTTATTGTTTATACTTGATTTATTACCTAATGCCATATGTGTTATTGCATAGTTTTGGAAAAAAAAAAGGTGTGACAAAAAATCGCTAAAGAATTAATGAATAAATAAATAAAACTAGAAATGCAACTAAATGCTCACAAGAACAAGCTGACCCAACAGAGACCAAAGAAGATTCCCTTGCAATCATTTACCAAATGCCTAAGGTCAGCATATTCGACCTAAGAAGAAAGTATCAATTCTCTGTTCTTATTTCTAAAATGATGAGGAAAACAAAACAGCTTCCACATTTGAGCAAGGTTAAGGTCAGTCATCTCATATATAGTAAAAACATTCACACAGTCAGCCACCGTGTTCAGGGAGACCCACAAATTTAAGTGCAAGTCAGAACTGAAAAGTTAAATGACGATAAAGTATTTAGTGAAATATATCATATCATATCATATCATATCATGTCATATCATATCATATCATATCATATCATATCATATCATATCATATCATATCATATCATATCATATCATATCATTCAAACTAAATTAAGTAAATATTCTGGCAATATTTGTTTACAGTTTAGAGTTATATCCAGACACCCCAGTATTTCTTATTCAGTTATTATTAAATTATTGATTTGTGTTCTCTTAATTTATGGGTTTGTGTTGGTTCCCTTTCTTGATTTTTATTTTTTGTTCTCAAAAGTTTTTCTTCTTCTAATCACTGACATAAAAGTTGGTTATCTGCTAAGTTTTACCTGTTAATTTCATGTGTAATAATCAGTCTAATAATCCAACCCAATTATATGATTTAAAGTGCATAGATTGAGGTTTAGATTAGTTAGTCTTCTTACAGTTCTGAAGATAATAATAATAATAATAATATTAATAATAATAATAATAATAATAATAATAATATAAAAATATTGACCAGACACACCCTTCAAGAGACAGAGTGGCCTACTGTAATTGATCACATGATAAATCATGACCTCTCCATAAGAGAGGCATCACCAGAATCTCTCAAGGGAGCATGGGCACATTTGCAAAAGCAAAATAATAATAAAAATCGCACATCATGGAATTCACAGGTGTATTTGGCCAAGCTTGAGGTAACATAAATTTAAATGGAAAGCGGCCTTATATCATCAAAATCGATGTTGAAAAAAATTCAGTATTTCATCTAACAATTTAACAATATATATATATATATATATATATATATATATATATATATATATATATATATATATATATATATATATATATATATATATATATATTTTTTTTTTTTTTTTAATAAGATACAATTAAAGGTTCAGCAACAGCAATGACCGCATGCACAACACTTCTGCTTCATTCCTTCTACTTTTACTTGCTGTGGTTTGATTAAATGTACTTTATAGGTCAATCATAAATGCAGTTACGTGCAAATAATTGGACTTGAGGTCCAAGTGACTTGCTTCCTGTTATCTCGATTGCAAAAAAAAAAAAAAAAAACACCAAGTGATACATATTGTGATGTTTTTGTATCACCATTTCCACAAGCTTGTGTTACTTTGGTGTGTTATTAGAGAACGTTTAGAACATCAACAGCTAATGAATTAAACTAGGGTGAAAGGTGGGACGAGGAGCTTTCCTCTTTTTCCCACCAATAACTATAAAGAGATTCTGTCCCTGACTGTGAACGCAGTGTGTGCGAGCGATACGGGGCCGAGATAAACTCTTACTGACTGCAATCATTGTTGCAGAGGGGACGTCTCTTCCGCAGCTCTCTGTAAGCAAAGAAACCATGCCTTCATCAGACAAGGAGATCAGAGGGCAGCATCATTACACAAAAATGTGACAAAGCAAGAATTCTTCATAGCTGAATGAAGGCATAGTGGAAGAGCTTTGAGGAAAGAGTCTATGAGGATGAGTGAGAGGAGCCTTCTCTCTTTCTGTATGTTTCCAAACCAAAGTTGAGTCATGTGCCATCTTTTTTCCGAGTCACTTGCAAGTAATACAGAATCGGATCCAAGGGGTTAAAGAAGCAGCTGAGCCGAAGATGACAAACTTACACAGACTTGTAGCATAAAATACATAAGGAGCTAATAAATAACTTGGTAAAAGTAAAAACGGAAAACAATAAATAAATCTGTAAGCAATGGCAGTGTATTTTTAAGAGAAAGAGCTGAAGTGATGAGAATAACACTAGGCTAGGATGCATTATTATTTTCCATGAACCCTGTAGCACATTAGTAGTTCATCTCGACTGTTTGTCTAACTAGATTGTATCATTATCTTGTTGTGGCTGTTTAAGGCAGCCCAGGTGCAGGTATCCAGGTAACTCTTTGTTTATAGCAGTGTAGTTTTGCACATCACCCCGTCTCCTGATTACTCTAATGGCCTCAATGATATTGATACAGGGGCTTCCTGCGCTTCACCGCTTTGTTTGCCCTTCTTGTTTTTCATCAGCTGTTTTAAAAGCCCACTCCACACACTGCTCCTGGTGTAGTTTTCAACTCCTTCATCTCGATCACATTTTCCATCCATAACCTGTTTATGATCTTTCAAATCCAGTTAACAAACCCATGCATCTGGTTTCACCTGAGGAAAAAGTGTGTTAGTAAAGCATGTGATTTGTAAATTACCTCCAATTACATACTTGGCAATGCTACCCATGTGTTTGTCTGCTTTTCCTGTTATTAACCTGTTGAATTTCCTCTTTATTATTTTGTTGTGCAATTAGTGATGGTCAGTACTGCAAATATCCTGGTACGACAGTGGTCTTTTGTCTGAACTCGTCTGAACTTGGCTTTTTGTAGGTGGTGCATTTCTAGTTCTGGATTTAAATGAATAATAGAGAGAATGTACTAACTTCGGTATAATGTTATTTCTAAAATGATTGATTATGAATTTAAAAGTGTGCTGATGAATTATTGGTCTTATCAGTGCTTTCCGCTCAAGGCTACTGTCTCCCTGTAACTGCGCTGTGAACTAAAATGGTTGCTTTTTTTTGGGTGATGGTGTACCTGGTGCAGAAATAACTCAAAAAAGAGCATAAACAGCATAATTAAATGTTATTAAATGGATATCTGCAAAAAAGTTCAAAAGTCAACCATCAACTGGAAAAATAATACTTGGTTTTCTCAGATTCTCAAGGGCCAGTATTGGAACATTATCAGGAAAAAAGTTTAAGGATCAATGGTTCTCGCTACAGTGAGATGCTTATTGAAGAGCTGAAGTCAAAACGCAGAGCACCGCTATCCAAGGGCATTGTGATCTTTCATGACAATGTACGTCCATGACACTCTGCGAAAATTTTGTTTTGAGGCCATAAAGCGTCCTCCCTATAGTCCTGATCCTGCTCCATCAGACTTTGACCTGTTTGGTTCTCTGAAAGGACGACAAGGACGAAGTTTCACTTCTCACAGCCCAAGAGTGAATACAAAAAACTTGTTGACAGCTGTATTGAAAAGCTAGGAGATAATAAAGTTAAATCTGAAGCTAATCTGAATCTAAAATTTACAGAGATTTAGCAGCACAAAAACTTGTACTTTGTCGGTGTGTTTTATGTTCTTTGACTACACAGTCAAACAGTCTAAATGTAAAAAAAAATAAAATAAAAAAACCTGTAAAGATGAATGCTTCACTGCTGGGGTTGTAACAGCTCACATGGCATAGGAATCACAGTCAGCATACAGTGCAGTGCAGATGCCGTGTTGTGCCAGATGCAGGTGGTGATGTTATCCATGTCCATGGATTCATCACATGGTAGTCAAGTTCTGGTTTGCCATGTGGTTTGTACGTCCATTGTATTAACTTGATTTATAACCAGATAAACTGCATGTAGACTCCGCCCACATATAAGAAAAGCGTGCGTCTCAGTACAGTTTACTCTTATGAATAAACTTTTCATGTTTGAGCTATGGTATAGCATTAACTGTATAATATTTATTCAAGACTACAAGGGCAGTCCTTAAACTTTTGGATCCCTTAGTGTTCAACTGTTGTCTAACCTTAGTGGAAGCACACACAGTAACATACAGCTTAGTTGCAAGGATTGAAACTGGCATTAAATATATAGTTTGTTTTAAGCAAAAAATTGTCCTATAAAACACATAGTTGATGTATTTATTGCTTACAGTAAATGCAAACAACACAGGTTTTTATATGAAGCTGTAAGAAATAAATCAGATGCTGATTACTAATGTATATCTACTTTCTCATCCTGTCACTTTAGATCAGTCCTAAAGTTGTCTACGTTACTGTAGGAAGTGTGTGTTTAGAGTTCTAAGCAGCTCTAAATTGCAGGATACACTTCAATTATCTGTTTGATGAACAGAAACGTGATTTAGTAGACTGTGTTTTGACAGACAGGTGAGGTGGAGTTTGGCAGAGTGTCAGAAATGTTCCGTGCTGTTCATCAAAGCCAGTCAGAGAGGCTTATTTACACAGCTGAGAGTCTTGGCAGCTCGATCACTCAGACTTTCCCACTGTGGCATAACGGGGCAGGTGTGATGAAGGGGGCACTCCTCGAATCAGTTCATATAAATCTAAGCATGGCATGTTCCAAATCTGTTCGGTTTCCAGTTGTATATGTAATTATCATTTCAATGTTCTGCCATTTGTTTGTTGTACAAGCAGTCAACATGTAATATGTAGTAATGTTGGAGTAATAATCATCTCTCCCTCTCTCCCTTTCCCTCTGTCTCTCTCTCTCTCTCTCTCTCTCTCTCTCGCTCTCTCTCCCCCTCTCTCTCTGTCTATCTCTTTCTTCCTTTTCTCTTGCTCCTTAAATTTGTCTCTTTAATCTATTTCTTTTTATGTACTTCTTGTTTTTCTAAATATTTTATTGGCCTGAATTATAAATTATATTATTGCCATAGCAAAAAAAACGGGTAAATAAGAGAACCATCTCTCCTTTTCTGCTTTTTTCCCCTGCTTTCTCATACCTGCTTTTTCTCTTGTCCCTCTTTACCTTACTCTTTCTGTTCCTTATTTATTTTCTTATCTCTGTCCTTCTTTCGCCCGTTCTGTTTGCCACTCTCTCTTCTTCTTTATATCCTGGGTTGCTTTCCAGTTCTTTGACAGCTCACCAAATTGCTTTTCACTTCTTCTTCTCTCTTGTTGTCTGTCTGTCTTTGTGTGTGTGTGTGTGTCTCTCTCTCTCTCTCTCTCTCTCTCTCTCTCTCTTTCTCTCTTTTTCTCTCTCTCCCTCTCTCTTACTGTCTCTGTCTCTCACATGGTTTCAGCGTGGGACAGATGGATTCTGGAAGTCAGTGGCGCGTGAAGTGCCCAGGGAAGCAGCAGACATGAGGATACTGAACCCGTATTTTATCCAGGAGGCAGCGTTTCAGTTCATCGGTCTGCCACACAACAACGGCCTCATGGGTCGAGGGGTGAGGGAAGGCCACACACCAGACTATTTTTTAAGATCATGTCTTGTATACGTTCTGTAAGGTACTCTTTCTGCCTGCTCAGAGACAAAAGCATTGATTAAATATGCAGCATTTAGTTTACATAAAGTTTTTACTACCTCTAAAACTAAAGCAGCCCTCCCATTGCCCCACTGGTCTGGTAGAGATTAGACTAGCATTAGTGTTTCTGAAAATTTGCAAACTACTGTATTATCTCTGTAGACAATATTTATTCCACACTTATACAGTACTGTGCAAATGTCTTAGGCACTATATTATCTTAAATAAAAATTTTCTTATACATATTTATCATGTATACAAATGCAGGCAAAGAAACCATTGCCAATGTTCTTCCATAGAGGAAACTTCTAGAACAAGCACTGAAGAATAAAAAAATAGACACGGTCAATATTTGGTGTGAAACCTCTTTGCTTTAAAAAAGTCAGTGATGTTAGATATAGAGTTGTGCAGTTTTACAAATAAAACAGCTGTTATGTTTTAGTGAGCATGAGAGTTGTTCTGGCAACACTGGAGCCTACCTTAATTTTTATGTTTCCATCTGAAAACTGTTTTTTTTTTTTTGTTGTTGTTGTTTTGTTTTCTTTACAGGCATGCAAATAGTTCTCTTTAATGTTATTTATCTGTTTATTTATTTTGAAGTTATGTTTGGAAATATATATATTTTGTTTACATAATGCAAACATGATAAACATATACCGGTGCATCTTAATAAATCAGAATATCAGAGAAAAGTTTATTTATTTCAGTAAATCAATTCAAAAAGTGAAACTCGTATATTACATAGATTCATTACACACAGACTTACAAGTGCTTATTCTTTTCATTTTGATGATTATGGTTTACAGCTAATATAAAACCAAAAAGTATTGGAGACTCATAGTGTCACACTCTAATCAGCCAGCTATCTAACTCAAAACACCTGCAAAGGTTTCCTGAGCATTTAAATGGTCTCTCAGATTGGTTCATCAGTAGGCTGGCTGTTCACAGAGTCTGTTGCCAAGCACATCAAAGGAAATGAATGGATTCACAAGGAGTGGACTGCAGCTGGAATCAGTGCTTCAAGAGCCACCACACACAGACGTATCCAGGACATGGGCTACAAATGTCCCATTCCTTGTGTCAAGCCATTCTTGAATCAGAGACAATGTCATCAGATGTCTCACCTGGACTAAGGACAAAAAATACTGGACTGTTGCTCAGTGGGTCATACATGTACATGTTTATACTTTTTAGTAGTCATTTCTGTGTTAAATTTTTCGATTTTAATGATTAAGGCATAAGAAATAAACACTTGAAATATATCAGTCTGTGTGTAATGAATCTATATAATATATAGATTTATTAATTGAATTACTGCAGTAAATAAGATTTTCAATGATATTCTAATGTATTTATTTATATTTATTAGATGTAAAGAACATAAAGACAATATGGTGCCTAAGACTTTTGCCACAATACTGTAGATACTGAAGAGCTGTATACTTCTTTTCAAACTTCAGTGGCTGAAAATGATATTAATCACTGAACTATTAATTTGGTTACTCCTCAGTTAGTTAATGGGCCTCAATGATGAAATAAATTTGTGTATATTCATGTAAACGTTTGTGTTGGCTAAAAGCTAATTGATTAATGTTTGACAACCTTTGTTTTTATTTGGTTTGGGGCACTTTCCCGTATTCTCTAATTATTCAGTTTAATTTTTCAATTCAATCTTATTTGTATAGCGCTTTTAAGAATGTTCATTGTCACAAAGCAGCTTTACAGAATAAAAAAAAAACAATTATGGAATTGTGTATGAAATGTAAGAAAATGTTTATGAATCAAAATGATCAGATTATCCCTGATGAGCAAGCCGAGGGCGACGGTAGAAAGGAAAAACTCCTGGAGATGGCATTATGAAGAAACCCTGAGAGGAACCAGACTCGACTGGGAACCATGAATGATCAGTGTGATTGAGAAAGACAGCATCTAAACATACCAGTTCAGCATAATACTCTACGTCCATGAGTCCCCTAGATCTGCTCCTTTACCTAAGGCAAATTCACATAAATGCTTGGCTAAATAAACCAATTTTAAACATTGAGACTTTGGCTGAGTCCTGGAAGGCTCTTCCCTAACTTTGGGGCTTTGTAAGAAAAAGCTCTGCCCCATGCTCTAGTTTTGTAGACACTGACAAGCAGCCTGCATCCTTTGATCCAAGTACAGTAGGTGTGGTGGATCGTAAGATATTAGCAGTTCACTAGCAGTAAAATAATGTTTGTAAAAAAAAAAACACACAGACATTCTAGACAGTTATGTTATAAATCCTTTAATAATGCGAAAAATTTACAAAAAGCTCATATTTCATTAAAATTGCTTGGACTATTGGACTGTCCATAGTGTTTTTTTTTTTGAAGGATTTTATCGAATGTCTGTGTTTTGTTTGTTTGTTTGTTTCCTCCAGAATATCCCAACGCTTGGCACAGTTGCAATCACAATGGCGCTGCACAACTGTGACGAGGTGGCGGTGGCTGGATTCGGCTATGACATGAACAACCCTCATGCTCCACTGCATTACTACGAGAAGGTCAAGATGTCTGCTATCAAAGACGTAATGCACTCCACACTTCCTCTTCTCTGCTTGTGTGTGTTCATGAGACCATGACTGCCTTCCTCAGCTGGGTCACAGCAGCAGTCAATGAGTCCAGTGACCCTTTAATTTGCAGTGATATTGCTACCCCTCTGCCCCCACTTCCACACATCTATTATTGAGCAATGTGTTGTTCCGAAGCTGTCAATAATGACTGTGTGTGGAAGAGAGAGAGAAAGTGAAAACTATAGCTTTTGGCGCTTCACTTATGAAGAGATTAGTAAGAGATTAATGCAGACTCATCCCTATGAAATTTACATAGCTAAGGATAGAGATTATGACTAAAAGCATGCAATATTCATGAGGGGAAACTGCAGTTATTTTTATTGTTTGTGATTTTTGTTCGAGAGTTTTAACTGTGAGGTGATGGCAGTAGAGCTAAAAGCCAGATTTGTGCTGCTCTATCCTCTATTTGACTCAGTGCTTTGGCATTATTGCAGCTGTAATATGAGGCAAAGCTCCAAGACTGCAGTCTTTGAGTTTTTAAAGATCCTCTGTCATCTGTGTCATCTCTCGAACTTCCGTTCTTAAAGTCCAGCTTTGTTTCTGGAAGGATTTTTTGTTTGAACATTTAAATAAATGTTTATTCACAATTATTTTAATCCTGATTAATTGCTGATGTCATTTGACACTTGAGTCCTCGTCTCTACCCTTTATAGCCTATAGTTTGACGTTTAGTTTATTCCATTCTTGGCAAGTCCAGAAGCATATTTTTTATTTATTTAAAGAATTACTTAACCAATGATTTATCTGTGTTTGTGTGAGATCTCAAAATCTCAGTAGAATTTTCTCAGTTAAGAAAAAAGGAAACCGTCAATCCATATCTGTAGTCTCTCTCTCCCCCTCTTTCATGAACTCTTTCTCTCTCTTTTACTCTCTCTGTTATTGAAGAAGCTTTTTCTTCTGATATGTCTGTAATCTGCCAAGTGTTTTTCGAAGAGCCACTCTTATTGTCTCTGTTGTATTCCCGCTCCAGTAACATGCCGATCAGTTTCCCATTGATAACATGTATACAGTCAAAGCTATAGAGCAGCAGGAGTGTAATCCAGCTCACAGGCATGTCAACGAAGCTGAATACGGAGCTCAGTCAACAGAGAGATACTTTAGCCTTGCGCATTTAACGCACAGTTTAATGTCTCTCTCTCTCTCTCTCTCTATCTGCAGTCATGGACCCACAATATATCAAAAGAAAAGGAATTTCTTCGGAAGTTGGTGGTGGGCAATGTAATTCAGGATTTGACCAACGGGATTCTCTGAGCATCTCTCTCACACACATCGCAAATACGGAAATGCCATTAGCAACTTGCTTCTAAATAGAACTTGCGTGTGCGGACTTCACGTTTTAGCTCTGCTGATTTTTCAACGTGGTTACTGGAACACTCCACCTGTTGCAGTTCTTGAAGATCCAGTCAGAGGACACACTAGTGTGTATGCCACCCAAAGACATGCTCTCACACTATCAGTCTTTCAAAAACTCCCGTTTTTAAGTGCAGACTGAGGGACACTGCTTTGTTTTTAATTTATTTTTCTGTTTTTAATGTAAGTTCCGATGGCTGCAGGGACAACAAAACTGCATCAGCACCACGACTGTGAAAATCAGTTACTAAGTGACAACAGAACGACAGCATGTAGCAGACCATCAGACATGTTCTACATACACAACAACATCAAGGTCCCATATCCCATATTGTTTTATGATGTGTTTTTTTTTTTCTCGTGTCTGTTTAAACATTTTTATTAGAAAAAAAAATTGCCATAATTTATTTACATTTTCCAACCTTCTATAAATTTTAAATTTACCATGATTGGATGGTTGTCTTACATGTGAAATGAGGCAAAGAACACCTCCATGTAAAACTAGTGAAATAATATAATCTGCAGGTTTAAATCTGTTATAATGGTTTAAAATGTGCAAAAGCTATTGTACAATTACTGACTTGATCACAAGGCCAGGTTTAGAACTGGCAAATACATTATGAAGATGGAAGGTTTGGCGCTAAGCAGCTCTGAACGGGCTGTTATAGTTAAACGTCTCATATTATACTCCTTTTCACCCTCTCTCCTGTTATCGTCTGCCTCAGAGATCAAAAAATCTTCCTTGCTAATGTTACAGCTGAAATAATACTCATAAAATAATAGGTCATTAAATAACCGAAATAGAAATGAACAAAATTTAAAATGTTGCTCCTACAAAACCTCACATTGTGTTGAGTAAGACTGGGATTGATGTGATTATAGAGAAACAAGCAGCATGTCCAGTCCATACTTATCCGTCCCTGCAGCCTTTTACACCAGAGAGAGATGGAGCGTATGTGCACGCTTGTAAGTGTGTGGTGTATGTGTGAGTGTGTGGTGTGTGTGTGTATGTTTTTTGTTTTGTTTTTAAATATCTATATTTATATATGCAAAATTTTATTTAAATTTCACCCCTCAATGTATCACGCTTACTTTCACCCAAATTATAGCTTTACTGTTGTTCACCTCACTCTCGGCTGCTTCCTCTGCAGTCTTCAGCACACAGGACTGTTTTTCCTCAGTATGTCCTGCTATATGTCGAGTAGCAGGACCACAGTTGATGGTGTTACAGTGTTAAAATCACTGCTTTTTTTTTTTACTTAGCTGTGATTCACTCTTGTGCAGTACATGACAAATCATTATAATTAAACTATACAGAATTTCTTACCTTTTTGTCTGAAATGTATATATCTATCTATCTCTCTCTCTTTGTGTGTGTGTGTGTGTGTGTGTGTGTGTGTGTGTGTGTGTGTGTGTGTGTGTGTGTGTGTGTGTGTGTGTGTGTGTGAGTAGGACCGCCACAGAGATGATCATATCCATTTGATCACAACCACAAACTTATTATAGAGGTGGGTTGATGTACTGTAGCCAATCTGGAGTGAATTTTGGTTCATCACAACATACAGTACCAATCAAAAGTTTAGGCAAAAGTTTGGATTTATTTTCTGCAATCTAGAACCATGCTGGATTTTTTCAAAACTATGAAATAACACGCATGGCATTAGGTAATTAATTAACAACAACAGGAAAGCAAGACCAAAACTTATCTCTGCTACAGAGGAGAAGTTCATTTAGTTACCAGCCTCAAACATTACCAATTAACATCACCTACTGTAACATCAGAGCCTTTATGAAGGCTTTACAGAGTATAAGTATCAACTGTTCAGAGGAGACTGTTGCATATTCTGGATGCCTTCAGCATTGCTTTCTTTCCCGTGTAGGAAGAACTAAAAATCCGGAAAGACCATGGAATAAGGTGATGCGTCCAAACTTTTGACTGGTAGCGTATGTTTATATAAATGAGCTCCTCGAAACAAAGAGTGAGTTTTTCAATCCAGAATGATTCTAAATTGATGTTAAATCTCAGTAACATAAATCTAATTGAATTATATCATATATAACCTAATAACATCATTCCAGCTGATTAAGTAACTGAATGCTACTTCTGGTGGTATTGTAAATTCAAACAAAATGAACCATGCACAAGTTCACGTGTCTTTTTTTTTTCTTTCTTTTTTTTTTAAACAGAGAACAATCCCACGCTGAGTGCTCACACGAGTGTACGACAGATTGTCAGAAATTGTTCAGTAAAGCGCGCTGCAAGTCTAAAAAGTCTACTCTAGTGCAAATCTAGACCATGGCTCATTGACGAGACATGTAATGGGATAATATCTTGCTGAATTATTCCTTCATCAGCATTCTGATCCATATTATTCAATGGATTATTTAAAGTAACCACTATAACATACACTCTGGGTAATAAAAGCCAGGGACATTTGATGGTGGGATGTGAAACTGTGAAACAATCTGTACGGAGCTTGGTGTGAACATAAACCCCAAGCGTGAGAATGTGCACCACAGTACATGTACGATTCCATCTATCTCTTCTTTCCCATCAGGTCTCCGTTCTCTGAAGCTGATGAAACATTTAATGTGCTCCGAGTGCTGTCTGCAGTAAATAACATACTGATATAGAAAGTGGTGTGAGATCAGAGACAGTTGAGGTATGGACACAACAAGCAGGTGGATCCTATTTCAGGATAGAGCCTTGACCTCTGCACTTCAAGTGTGTGTGTATGTGCGAGTGAGTGTGGGTTATTGTATGATTGCTTTAGCCCCTGAGCTGTGACATCCTATTCACAACATAAAGGGGCTATAAATAATGTTATTTTGCTGACAGAAATTTCAAGAACAAAAAGCTTTCTGGCTAAAATACATAGTATGCAGTTATATTATGAGATTAATATTTGGAATAGTTTGGATTATATTTTGCAACAGTCGAAAGGATTTTACAGTTAACCGAGTACCCTGCAATAGACTGGCACCTTGTCCAAGGTGTACCCTGTCTAGTGCCCCAAGTCCCCTGGGATAGGCTCGGGGCCTCCCGTGATTCTGTACTATATTACTATATTACAAAAATGCAAGTGGTCTATGATGCAGAAATCCATATGTTGTACATTGTTTTCTAGCATGGCTTATCACTGCGTAATCAGATAAATACAGACACCACAGTGTGAACTTTGACTTCGTTGTGGGGGGACGGGACTTGTCCATCGACAGGTGTGTCCATGTTGGTGGCCCAGTGTGACAGCCGAAGTCTTTGATGGGTTCTTTTGTTTTTCAAGAGCAATTGAACTGGATTCAATCAAGGATGTGTTTTTGTCTGCTGGGTTTATCTGGAGATTTGTGAGTGTCTGTGCAGACTCACTGCTCGACGACCTGATTTCTTATGACACATTCTTAGACCACGCACACACACAGCAGATCCTTACAGTAATGAAAGGTCTGCTGCGTCCTTGGCCTCATGGCACTCGCATTTCCACAGAATAGAATTAGCTAAATGGTCATGTAACATAATCACTAGTGTGGCACAAACAGCTTTAACTGTTTGTCACATAATCACTAGTGTTGTTCTCGAACCTAAGAAACTAATCAAGAAAAATAATGTTACTGAGTGTACAAATATATATATATATATATATATATATATATATATATATATATATATATATATATATATGATGAAAAACCAAACAAAAAAAAATGACTAACAATCCCATACTGACATTACGTTTTGTCTTTGCCCAAGGTCTTTTTATTCCATTGTTTGATTGTGGTCCAGGGGGTAATAATGCTGTGTAAGCAAGAACTCCAACACTGAAAATTCCTGGCAGATTTACAAACGGCCAAGTACAACAGGGAAAAGTTTATGCTCAAGCGGAGAGAAAAATGAATGCATTTTGGAAGGCATCCTCATACTAGCATTTTAAAGGGGGAAGGTATGCTTTAAAAGGTATCTTTAAACTGATAAAAACAAAGAGGGGTGGGAAATAGAGCAGAAAGGAACACAATGAGGAAAAGAGAGTAAAAATGGGGAATGATAAGTTTGGGAAGTAGATATTGGATTTCGCTTCAGCTGAAACAATAGCACCATTCACTCACAGTAGGAGCGCTCTCTTCATCTGCACTCACAGTGTGAGAGCTAAACCAGTGACCTGCAGGAACAGCCAGCTGCTCTGCACAATATCACTCCTGTGATGAACTGACACCTCTGTCTCACTAACCCGTAGCCATGCTATCTCTGCCTTCTACAAAGGAGGCAACCAGGGAGGAGTTCACTGACGAGATTCTGGGGGCGTCATGGGTCA
>JAAGKR010003907.1:0-47837 GCA_011419295.1 Clarias macrocephalus | reverse complement strand
ATATATATATATATATATATATATATATATATATATATATATATATATATATATATATATATGATGAAAAAGCGATAAAGTGTTCAAGGTTTCTTAACCCAGGTCCAGTAGTTTTAAAGCTCCTTTGTTGGATGCAGCTGAATAATTAGACCGTTGTGAAATCCACTGCTAATGTGTGAGCTGAAGGAAAGAACAGCAGAGGCAAAACTCCCTGAAATGGCAACAGGAAGAAACACTGAGAGGAACCAGACACTAAATATTTTTCTCTTGTTGATTAGTGAAGCTGTGCAACATTACCTTGAGGAAAGCTCAGCAGTAATACGCTGACAATATACATGTGGGGGTTTGTGTCCGTCTATTCACCATGCAGATGTGAAACATCAGAAGATCTGGGCAGTAGAGGATAATTGTGCTTCTTCAGGTCAGTATGACAAATTTGGGACATCAAGCTCTGTGCTCTAACATGACCTGATATTTGTTAGAACACATAACAGATCTAATATGTCAGTGTGGATTTATTAATTTATTGAATGATTTTAAGGGGTTGGGGGGTAATCAAGGTTAAGTGCATATGAACTTCACAATGCTCGTTTTATACACATTATGTGTACACGTTTTTGGGTATATGTTATGTGAATGTTTTCGTCACCTGATTTTTTCCCCCATAAAATCCGTTTGTGATTTTGATCTAAAATCCATATATTTTACAATATTCATTAATCATGTGATTTTTGCACAACTCATTTATTTTCATGTAAGCACATAGTAATGATATGAGAACCACTGTGTTTGTGTGAATTTCATGTTCAATAACATGGCATAACTTATGAAAAATGTATGATGATACAAAAACTTTTTGCAAGAAAATGCAGATTGAAATATATTTGAGCTGTTGGATGACAGCACACACACCGAATTACTTTATTCTGTTGGTAAGAGATGAAGGAAATTCAGTCTGTAAATCTCTAAAGAAAATGCTTCAGCTACATCAATCTTGCTTCACTACCAAATGCACACTCTTGTCAGATACCTCTGATGTGAAAATGGTGCACTTCCTCACCAAAAAAATGTTTCTTGCTCTAAAATTTAATTGGACCACCTTTATCTTTCATCATGGCGGGTATTCACCATGGCAATACCACAATAGATTTTTTTACTTGAAATATTTTATTGATCACAGGAGAGTTAGACCACTCCACAAAGGCATAATTAATCTGTGGAAATGATTTTTCACATTCCCAGAACAACTCTTATACATTTTGAGTTCTGAAATATGCCTGTGCCATTAGGGTAGAAAAAAGCTCATCAGCTCTCTTTATAACTTTTTTTGTATTGCTCCAATGTACAATCTTTATGCTCCCTAGCAAATTTAAGCTTTTTTTCAATTAGTTTCACTAACAAGTAGTTTTCGTATGGCCATGCAGGTGTTTAGTACCAATCCTGTGCCTTTACATCACATCACATGTGGAAAAGTTCTTTTTTTCACTGTTAAACATAGTTGTGATTTCTTCTACTGATTTCTGCTTCACCCATTTTTTTTAAGTGAGACCTTGTTTCTAAAAGTTGATGGTTTAGCAATGTCCTCCCAGGTTTCTATAATGTGTTGGATAGTTTTTAACCCAGTTCCAGTAATTTCAACAATCTCCTTAATATCCTTATTTGTTGATTGATTAATTGATTGTTTGCTTGAGAAACTACTCCCTGAATCAGGTAGGGTTAAAAGAATTATTTCCAGCTGAAACAGAAGTACAGTAATTATGCAATTAAATACTCAAGATTTGTTTATTTGAATAAAATTGAATGCTTTTGTCTTTTACAGCAGTGTTTTATCTATCCAGAGAAAGCATCTCCAGCTAGATGAAGGTAGGTCTTTATCCCATCCTGCAGAACGTGAAAGGCATCCTGTAATAGTTTGGCCTTCACTCCAGGACATCTGCACATCTGAGCATCTGACCAGCACTGACCACCCACAAACAGTTTAATTAGGTGGTGTCAAACTAAAATATTGTTACCTTGGAAGGAGCAGTCCAGTTTATTTTATTAATAGTATTGCATGGTGCCTAAATAAATAATGATTTGCATTAAATCATTGATAGTCAGACCACGCTAGATTTTGAACAAGGTGGTTTATCAAATGATTAGTTGCCATCAGGTTTGTTAAAATGTGTCACATAGAAGGATAAATGCTGCAGGATAATGAAAGTGTCTTGTATTTGACAAAACATCATTTTTGACCTCAGTTTTGTAGTGAGCAGTTTTTTTGTTTGTTTGTTTGTTTAGTTCATGTTATGCTTGAATATCTACAAATTGTATTTCTGCTATGAATACATGTACAAAGTAAATATATGTTTATGATAAAATGTATTCAGCAACAATATTTAGCTTTAGCTAGTAATACATTATTAATAGAAGCTTAAAAAGCAACTGCTCAGCTAGATATAGAATGAGAGAATTGTTCAAAGGCCCAGGTACCCCAGCAATTCTGGTAACACTAGGAAGGGGCATTTCAAATTAAAAAATTTTTGGATTTGTCACTTTTAGGCATGCTTAAAGCTGAATATATTTTGATTTGAAAATAAGGAAATAATAGAAAAGTAATAATCGTAAAAATATAAAACTTTTAAATGGATTTCAGTATGCAATGGAGTGTTGAAGAAAAGACATTAAAGTGCAGCGTTAATTAGTATTGAATGGATCAGACAATAAGGGCTGGAATGCTTGAACTGAATGAAGTAGAGATTTTATATATATATATATATATATTTTTTTGTGACACTTACAATAAACAATTTTCTCTTCCCTTACACCTCCAGGTTTAGGGGTTTGAATCTCGCCTCCGGTCCGGTGCATGGGGAATTTGCATGTTTATTGGAATTTACAAATTGCTCATTGTGTGTGAGAGAATGTATGGCTGCAATGTGTTGGCAACCCATCATGAGTGTGTGTTCCATGCCCTGTGCCTCAAGTTCCCTGGGATAGCGTCAGGGGAAAATGACGCTACACAGAATATACAATGGACGGCTGGATGGATTTGACACACTTTTTATGCTGGAATGTTTGATGATCCAAACCTGTAATGTGAACATCAAAGTGAAATTTAATTACAGTTATAAGAAATCGAGTTTTCACTAAAGTCAGTGGTATCATACGAGCAGACAAAAGTGTATTACTTAATTCTGTTCTGTAGATATACAGACCTGATATGATTATAATATTTATAAGTTCACAAAGGATGTCTTAAATATTTTGACCCAAGTCCTGATGTTTCATAACTGATTTATACTTTGTCTAGTTGGAGCTGTTTGAAGCTAAATCTACCTGATGTACTGCAGAGCCATTCAGGGTTTTTCATGGGTGGAAAGTGATACCCCCAATCTAATATCTACTCTAGAAAGTGACCAAAACAGATATTGTTTTGAATGAACAGGAAAACCTTTTTCCATTTTGACCTCATGAATAACATCTATTGAATTAAACTAATATTTCATTTTAACAGTTTAACCTGTATACTACACGTTTGTATGACAGTTTTGAAGAAACATCAAAGGCACAAATTACCATATAATTACAGAACTGATTTATTACCAGTTCTATAACAGTTTTTATAACATACCCGTAGATCCTACAACCTACTTCTTACAAGGAAGTGAAACAAAGGTATCAATATAAATTACATACAATTTCACATTACATTAAATTGTCACTTAATTGTTGCTCAGTTTCAGAATTATGTATTTGATTTAATTATGCATCATTCAGAAACAATAATTATTATATATATATATATATATATATATATATATATATATATATATATATATATATATATATATATATATTTTTTTTTTTTTTTTTTTTTTTTTTGCCATTTCCAGAGTAAGTGAACACAGGTCACTCTAGTCCTTCTGATTTATGCAGATTTAATCCTTATTTTGTTCATTTACAGTACATTATTTGGTTGAGTTATTTTATTCTTTTCAGAATATATATAACAAATTCTTTTTGTATAACAAAATGTCTAAATGAGGGTTCTCCTTGAACAAAACTCAAATAAAAGTGTCCTGTTGGTTACTGCTGATTCCTGCTTGACCTCTGCTTAGCTCACTAACTGGTTATGGAGGCTACTTTTGGCAAAACACAGGGAGGAGCGTCTGGACACACACGTGGAGCTCCCTAGGAGGGAAAGACCTGGAGCCAAGGGTCGATCCCCAGGTCATGGACACACTCAGATGGGAAATTAATTGAAAACTGAGCCCTTCCATTTACCACAGCCTCCTGCACAGCTCCTATAATTGTATGTCATATATTTATTAGGTTATTTTATTGATATCCTACTAAGTTATTATCCTGATGGTATCAGGTTACATTATCCAGTGATTTGCACAGTTTTCCAGTACCCTTTGTGCTTAACTGTATGAACCATGTTCTTGTGGAAAAACACCTATTGAATTGATTCAGCTCTATAAATTTGATATTATCCAGACAAGATTTCTTGTGTGCAATATGGAACACGAAGCCGTTGTTGTGAAAGAACACATCAGTCTGGTGACATGAGTCACCCCCGTACAGCTGCCTGAACACAATGACTAGCTTTTACCTAGTGATCAAACCACAGGGACCAAATTTCCTTCACACCATGTCAGGTTGTTACTAGCTAAGTGGCTTGTTATTTCAGCTGAATATTAAATGTCTGAAAATAAATCACTTTGACAGAGGCCAGCTGGAGAATAAGGACTGAAACTGGATGGCGTATTGGTCAGCAATCTATTCCGATATGGGAGAAAGCTCCAGTTAGGAGACGTGCTAAAAGGCAGCTTAGGGAGAATCCAATCAGCAGCAGAATCATTTCTGAGAGTCAGTTCGAGCCGTTCAGGTGAAGAGACTCGCTAGTCAGAGGGTATAACATTTGTTCTTTGACACCCCTGTGATTTGAATTCCCCACCATCCAGGAACATACAGAGGACCGACTTGCAAATTACCATCTGTATAATATTCCATTAGTGCCAAAAACATGGCTGATACTTTTTGTAGCATACTTTGCTGATTTGTTTATTTTTATTGGATCATTGAAATGACTGACTAAATCGTTCCCTGTGCTGTTTGATTAATAAACTTACATGAATCTGTATAGTAGTAGGAGTAAGGCGGCACAGTGGCAGAGTGGTCAGCACTGTTGCCTCGCACCTCCAGGCTCTGAGTTTGATGCCTGCCTCAGGTCTGTGTGCGTGGAGTTTGTACTGTATGTGCTTGGTGGGTTTCCGGCGGGTTCTCCGGTTTCCTCCCAGAGTGCAAAGGCATGCAGGTCAGGTTCCCAAATTGCCTTAGTGCGTGTGTATGTGTGTGTGCATCCTGTGATGAATTGGCACCCTGTCCAGTGTGTACCCTAGCTCATGCCTAAAGTTTGCATTTAGAAGGATGTACTGTTACTACCAGCTCGACAGTGAAAGATCTGACAGTAATTTATCCTTTAAAAATCAGCCTTATTCCACCTTAGAAATATAACTCATTATATTACCAAGCTTAGGAACATTTTATCTGTATCTGATGCAAAAAAGCTGGCTCATGCATTCATGACCTCCAGATTGGACTACTGTAATGCATCAAGCTACAGTTAGTCCAAAATGCAGCCGCCAGGATGTGATCAGAAAATATGATAATATAACCCCAATATTATCATCCCGGCATTGGCTACCTGTTCAGTTTAGAATTAATTACAAACTAGCATTACCTATGTACAAGGCTCTAAATGGTTTAGCTCCCACATACCTAACCAGTCTTCTGATACATTACAATCCACCACGCTCCTTAAGATCACAAAACGCTGGACTTCTGATAGTTCCCAGAATATCAAAATCTACAAAAGGGGGTAGAGCGTTCTCATATTTAGCTCCTAAGCTTTGGAATAGGCTTCCTGACAGTGTTCAGGGCTCAGACACAGTCTCCCAGTTTAAAAGTAGACTCAAGATGCATCTCTTTAATCTGTATTGTGCATAATTTATTCCATAACCTCATACTCCAGTACATCTAAATGCACACTCCTATCTAGTGCTGCTAATATCCTGAATGGCATCTACGCTAATTCTTTCCACCTGTTATTTCTACACATCCCGAGGCATCTGGAGATTGTGCCAGCTCCAGTAGGCCAACCCTGCGAGGATCTTGAGACATCCAGAGAAGGACCAGCTCCGGCTGGATTCTGCTTTGTGATGGTTTGCTCCTGAGCTCCCAGTGATCCAGACCCCCCTCTGCCCTCTGCACCTGCTGACTCATCCCTGTGCTGAACTGAACGGGACTAGACTTGTTGACATTTTTCTTTTATACTGAACTTCCAGCAGCCTAATACAAATGATGTTGTTAAGTAATTTCTGTTATCCGTTATCACCCAAATGAGGATGGGTTCCCTGTTGGGTCTGGTTCCTCTCAAGGTTTCTTCCTATTGCCATCTCTGGGAGTTTTTCCTTGCCACCGTTGCCGTCACCCTTGGCTTGCTCATCATGGACAATCTCATTATTATCTAAACACATTTTTTTCTCACTTCCATAAATTACCTTTTAATTTTGTGAAGCTGCTTTGAGACAATGACTATCGTTAAAAGTGCTATATAAATAACATTGAATTGAATTGAATTAAAGTCTCCTGGGTTAGACTCAGGATAAGTAGTATAGAAGATGAATGAATAAATAAATTAATTAATTAATTAATTTTACTGTGCATGCATAATGCTTTAGAAAGAGAGTGAGAAGTACACTCTCACAATAACATTTATACAAAAACATTTACTCATCAATGGCTGTTTTCTAATCTAAAACATATTCAAAGATGACCGTCATCAACATATTCAGCACTGCAGTCACTATTCTCTGACACTCATTTCTAAATTAATTTCTATAGATTTAATGTTGAGAAAAATCTCTGCTAAGACTCTCACACACACACTGTTGCTGTGTAATAGACACAGAGGAAACATGTCTCCACTTCCCTGAGCATATTTTCAGTCCCGAAGAGACTGTGAGTGTGTGCATGGCTGTTATGTTTTATGTGGACTCTTGCCTTGATTTCCAGGTGATTGTATTATAGTGGACAGGAACAGTGTGGGGAAATATGAGAAAGGGTGGGGTGTTTTGGATACAAGTCAACCTTTTACTGTTAATGAATAAAATAATAACCTACGTCTGATTTACGGCCTTCGTCCTTCCTCTGTGCTGCACCAGGAGTAGTTCCACAGGGAATGCGTATCAGTTTTTTTTTTTCCTGCGTAAGTCCTGTGAAACAGTGCTAGGTTGAATATTTGGCTGCAGGTAGTGATTTAAATCATTTTGTTACAGATAAAGATGATGTGTAAAAAACTGAATTTCCATCACATTCTGAATGTTTTACTTAGTATTTGTTTTTTGTTTTTTATAACTGATTTTGGTGAAAAATCCCTTTAATACATAAAAAAAAATACATTTAATATAAATATATATATATATATATATATATATATATACACACACACACACACACACACACACACACACTGCAGGTTAGTTACTACTGAACACTTCTGAGCCTCCAGTTGGTGTAGTACTGGTGTAGTTTACTTTCTATCCGGTAAGTGTTGCGATGCTGTTTCAAGCTGATGCTTTTGCTAATTTCTTTATCTTAATCCTTGTGCCAGGCCTTAAGAGCATTCTTAGAAATTAAGTCATTAAACAACATTCCTGCAGAGTGATTTTTCAAGTAACTTTTGTTTATCCAACTATTTTTTTTAATTCTTTTTTTTTTAATTAATTTACTTATTTTTTATAACGCTTTTAACAGTGGTCATTGTCTCAAAGCAGCTTCACAAATATGAAAAAAAAATTATGGAAGTGTGTATGTGTGAGAAAAATGTGTCTAGATAATGAGATTGTCCCTGATGAGCAAGCCAAGAGTGACGGCAACAGTGGCAAGGAAAAACTCCCTGAGATGGCAATAGGAAGAAACCTTGAGAGGAACCAGACTTAACAGGGAACCCATCCTCATTTGGATGATAACGGATAACAGGAATTATATAACATCATGTGTGTCCCTGACTACTGTGATCGCGGAATTCCGCATGCTCTCTGGCTTCCTTCCACTTCTCAAAAACACACTGAATAGTCTAAATCGATAGACCACTATATAACTGCCGTCTAATCTGGGATAAAGTTTCACCTCATACCCAGTGTTGTCCAGGTCCTAATGCAAACCTGAGCAAAATAATGCAGCTACAGTACTAAAGATAAATGAATGAATTGACTTTACCACCTGCTAGAAACACAAATGTTTAAACAAATTGATACATTAGTGTATCTGTTACTCTGAAGGCACTAATAGATAGACATGTTTTTAAATAAAATAAAAAAATACACCAAACACAGTATTTCACTGCCGAAGTCACAGCACCCCATCATATAGTCTGGAAAACAGGATACGGACATGGCATCTTATCCAAGTGCCCTTTGCAGCTGACACAGACTTTACTGTACATAGACATCCATTTTATTTGGTCAAATATGTACTTTATCATGTACATCTCAGCATTGAGCTTCTCCCTCACAACGGCAGGCCTTGTGTGGTTAGGCCTTTCTCCACTCACACACACCTCCTCCTCCTCCTCCTCCTCCTCTCGCCCAGTTTGTGTCCACAGCATTCGGTCAAGTGCGTGACGGAGGGTCAAGCTTCAACGGCGCTCACTCAAGCAGCTCTGCCCAAAGAAGGCATTGTAGTCCTGTGAGAGGTTTTTTTTTTTTTTTTAATCTTCTTTCTGGCACACTGCTTCAGACGTTCTGCACTCTTAGACAAAGATACACCACAGTGACAATAAAAGAAAATCGTGGTCTGAAACCACCTTGATCCTCTGCCAATCTTGATAAGTTACAATCCAAAGATTTCTCTACAATTTAGTGGGAAAACCGTCACCGTTTCACTGGAGCATCTCATCAGCCCTCATGTCGATTGTTTATTTATTTGTCCTTCCTATCACCAGTAGTTTGGATAGAGCAATTGAGATTATCAATAGAGCGAACTGTTGGAAATAATCACTGACAGGAGACGACGCTTTAATTTGGCCAAACATTTCAGTATTTGACCTTGAAGTCACATAGCAACTTTTTATTTCTCTTTCTCTGACAGGCTGTTTATTTCAGGATTTCACTAATGGACACAATGGCCATGATGCATAGTTTTTTTGTTCTATTATTAAAATGACCCATTTAAAGTCAATAGAGCTTTCAACTCTTCAGCCTTTTATATACACTGTAAACGGATGATCAAGGTTGAGCATATACAGTATATTATGTAAGTCTAATAGTGCTATAGTTTTATTTATATAAGTTTTATTCATTTATTATTAATTAATACAAGGAATTTTGTGTTTGAACTTTTCCCAAATTCATGCCAGTAGCATTTAAAAATGTCTTTATTACTCTGAACACACTCTAAAAAAAAAAAAGGGGTCTTCTTTAGTAGCCAATACAGAATCAATTGGTCTTGGAAATGACAGATACAAGACAGTGGCCAGAGGAATTTTGGCCATTCTTCTTGCAGAATAGTGGCCAGGTCTCTACGCGGTGGAGAACATTTCCTGACACGTTCCTCCAAAACACCCCAAAGTCGCTCAATAATATTTAGATCTGTTGACTGTGCAGGCCATGGGGGATGTTCAACTTCACTTTCATTTTCATCAAACCACTCTGTCACCAGTCTTGCTGTGTGTATTGGTACATTATCATCCTGATACACGGCACCGCCTTTGAACCATTGGTTGCACATGGTCCTCCAAAATGGTTCGGTAGTCCTTGGCAGTGATGCGCCCTCCTAGCACAAGTATTGGGCCTGGGGAATGCCATGATATTGCAGCCCAAACCATCACTGATCCACCCCCATGCTTCACTCTGGCCATGCAACAGTCAGGGTGGTACGCTTCTTTGGGGCTTCTCCACACCGTAATGTGAGAAAGGCTGTGAAGGTAGACTCTTCAGAGAACAATACATCTTTCAAATTGTCCGCAGCCCAAAATTCTCGCTGCTGGCACCATTGAAACTGATATTTGGCACTGGCACGAGTGACCAAAGGTTTGGCTATAGCAGTCAGGCCATGTACATTGACCCTGTGGAGCTCCCGACGAACAGTTTTGGTGGAAGCAGGAGATTTGAGGTGCACATTTAATTCTGCAGATTTAACAGGAGAGTTGGGCAGCTGTGGTTTTATGTTTTTTGGATACAATCCCTTTCAGACAGCTTCCTCTTGCGTCCACAGTTACTCCTTTTGGATGTGGTTTGTCCTTCTTGGTTGTATACTGACATTACCCTGGATACCGTGGCTCTTGATACATCACACAGACTGCCTTGGTCACAGATGCTCCAGCGAGACGCTCACCAACAATTTGTCTTCTTTTGAACTCTGATATGTCTCCCATAATGTTGTGTGCATGGCAATATTTTAAGCAAAACAGTGCTATTACTCTGCTAATTAAACCTTCACACCCTGCTCTTACTGGTGGAATGTGCAATCAATGAAGATTGGCCACAAGGCTGGTCAAATTTAGCCATATAACCAACCCCTGTATATACTATATATATAATAATTATTAATTAGTATATTTTTTTAAATTAACAACAGTAGATTGAATAGATCCAGACTTAACATACACATCTTGTTTTGTTTGGGGCCTGAAATCAGTGTCAGAGTCTGAATCAGTCAGCCCTGAATAATTTTTTCAGTAAAGTCACTGCATGTAACAATTCGCTCTGATACATCAGAAATGAAAATTTTAAGGATTTTTTAAAAATAAAAATTTTAATAAATCGTTGCTTAAGAATCTAAACTTGGGAGCACCCTGTATATCAGCAAACACTTTTTTCAACAATATATTTCAACTGTATATGACATTATGAAATGTGCCAATTTGGAAAAGTCTTCAGCTGGAGGCCTAAAAAAAAAAAAATAATAATAATAATAATAAAAATCACAGTGGTCAAAAACCACATGAGATTTTTTTTTAAATTACTAATTCAAAAAATTTAGTAATTTGTTAATGGCTTTAAGTTGATCCATCACTTCTTTTTGCTGTATGTGTGTTTAAAATGCTTCATATTAATATCCTGCAGTCAGTAGATGCTTTGAGACTCACCTGGTTTATATCTGAACTGTAAGGACTAATAATCAATTTATGAGAGGGTGGCCTGTGCAAATGGATCCAGTTACAAGTGCAGGTTAGCAGAGAGCCGAGTTTAGCCAGGCCACTAATGCATCCTGTGGGGAATGTTGTCTGTTTGAAACTGAAACTTCTGACCCATGATTTTCTGTCCTTATATGGTACTGAACTGAAGGAAGTAGAAGAAAAAAATTATAGTTGCTTTCAGATTGAAGTCCAGGTTTTATTATAAGACACATAACTTTTGTATGAATTAACCAGCCAGCTAATTGTATCTAAAGCTTATCTAGAATTGTCAAGATGATGTCAGGGAAACACTTATTACTTACTACATTGTTTAATGGGATTAGTGTGATTAACGACATCCTTTATATATAATAAATATCCTTAACTCTTAATGAGCAACAACAACAAAAAAAAAGGCCTCTGTGCTCCACTATATTTTAAATCACCATATTCAGCCAATTTATGGTCATTCTTTTACAGTTTTTATTATTATAAAAAAAATTTTTTACACATTTTTCTATAACAGTTATAACGGACTGAGACCAAATCTAAAAAGAAACCTAAAACTGGTCATACTTGACAAATATGTTGGTTTTTAATTTACATTTCAAGTCATGAATAGAAGAAATTTTTGCAGCATTTGAATTTTATATATATATAGCTTTAATTTTAAGTGCTACATATTTAGTTAAAAGAGACGAGTCAATAATTACATGCTATAAATTGATAAAAATGTTAAGTACATGCTACTTTTTGACTGAACCCCAGTTAGGCTAAATAATAAATATTGCTTCAATATGTTTCATAGCTCGGACAGTTTTAACAGGCAACGCAAGAGCTTGCAGAACTTTCGAGAAGCTCGTGCCAATTCCTTTCTTTACTGTAGGGATTTTAATTAAAACGTCTCCTGTGCACAAAGAGGCTGAAGCCTGCTCAGATTGCCAGATTGATGATAATCCCTATATTATACGTTTCTCACAAAAATAGAATATGGTGGAAAATGTTTTTTCTTCTTTATAATTTCGTTCAAAAAGTGAAACTCTCATATATTCTACATTCATTACATTAAGTAAAACATTTAAAGCCTTTTTAGTTTTAATTTTGATGTTTATGGCTTACAGCTCATGAAACCCAAAAATCCAGTATCTCAAAATATTAATTTCAAGTTTAAGTATATTACTATTCATATGGTATAAATTCTGTGTATCCTTCGGTTTAGTTCAGCACACAAAACCACTGACTTGAGAAAGTTGTCCAGAAGGTGGTCATCAACACAGTCTACTAGAAGGGTAAACCACAGAAAATCATCGCTGAAATGGTTGACCTTTTGCAATAAGCTGTTTCAATGCATATTCATGAAAATTTGACCTGCAGGGGGAAAAAAATGTGGTAGGAAAAGGTGCAGACACATCAGTGCATCAAGAGCCACCATACACAGAACCCACACATGTGCTGCACCTATTGCCTTCATAGTATCAAGCAACTTCAAAACCTGAGACAACATCAGAAGAATCTTACCTGGGTTTTCATTTTTAACAATCGACTTTGCCACAAGTTGTTTTTACTGATGTAAACAATAATACCCCTATCTCACCTACGCGGTTTCACGCGGTGGCCATAAGTACGGTTCATCACGATTCACCGCGAGTTTTGGCGCTGTGATTACGTTTCCATCTTTGCGCGCGGATGCTTGCAGACCGGGGCCTAACACCGCATCTCACTGCGAGATGAGATAGGGGTACAGTATAAGGTTATGAATATAAAAATGACAAAGTATAAATATTTTGATTGGATTAGTGGTTAGCACTGTCACATTTCACCTCCAGGGTCAGAGTTCAATTCCCGCCTCAGGTCTGTGTGCCTGGAGTTTGCATGTTCTCCTTGTGCTTGGTGGGTTTCCTCCGGGTACTCCGGTTTAATCCCACATCCCCAAATTGCCTGTAGTGTGCCCTGGTGATAGACTGGCACTCTGTCCAGGGTGCATTCCACCTCATGCTAAAAATGTCCTCCAGACCCCCTGCAACCATGTACAAAATAAGTGATATAGAATATGAATGAAGGAATAAATTCCTGCATCCAGTTGGTGCAAATGTGCAAAATTATACCGGCACCATGTACAAAGGTTATGTCTTTGTGGGAGAAGTCATTTGTGTGCAAAAGAAATGAGTTTTCCGAGATTGGGTAGAAACAATGTTTGTACGGTAACTTGACCTGATGATATTTGATTTGTTTATACAAGCTCGTTGTTTTATTAAATGCCTGAACAGTGCTTTGATAAATGAACAGTCTGAGCAAGTATTTTAAACGGGGATTTAGTTGCCGGTATGGCAACCCTATCCGTCTAATTTGGCGGCCGTGTTCCTCGTGCACTCATTTATTACCGCGCTGACACTGAGTTGGGCTGGAAGTGCGCGCTGGACTGCGCCAGGGACTTTGGCTGCGCGCGCGTGTATGTCTGTGTGTGTGTGTGTGTGTGTGTGTGTGTGTGCCTGCGCGCATTAAACTGAGCTTCTCCACACGCTGTGGTCTATAGATTCGCTGGAAAGTCATTTGGATTCGGAGTTTAAAATTATGCCACCGTATTCCAGGGCAGCAGTGGAGACGGATCAGAAGGAAACGCGTCTGAGGTGCAGTTTGTCCGGATTGTTTGCATCGCGTGTCATTTCGTGCAGAAGTGCGTTTTTACACACAGGTCCATGAGAGGAGCGCGGGCAGGGCGCAGGAAAGGTAACAAGACATGCCGATAGTTCCACTTCACTTCACTAGCATGCAGCTATTACTAATATGGAGATGTTTGTTTGTTTGTTTGTTTGTTTAGTTATAATATTAGAATAGGAATTCCCCAAGTCTGTGTTCACTTTAGTTTATTAGAGCTTAGGGATGTTGTGACAAGAAAACAAATCTATCTAATATTTGATGCATGTTTATTAAGTCATCTTGATCTATATATTGTCTCAGTTACAGCTCTATGGAATGCTTTATTATAGTTAGATAGCAGTATAATGTAGTTTACTACACTACACATGTACTTGTACAACATATTTAAACTTGTGAAGTAGAGCAGGATTTTTATCAGATGAACTACAAACAGATTTTTAGCTATATTTGGGTTGTGTTTATAACTTAGGGATGATGCATGCACAACACTGAGCTCCCTGCTTTTGTTTTCTCTTCTGTTCTGTTCTAGTAATAATGTAGAGTTTATTCCCCTAGCCTTTTCTATTCATTTTGAGTGAATTTGAGTGTGTTTATAATGAAGATTAAAACAAACAAACAAACAAACAAACAAAAACAAAAAACACCTGTTTCTGTTCTGGCGTTTAAAAGCGAAGAAAAAATAATCAGGTTCTTAAAATTAAAATGAACACTAAACACTGAAATAGAGTGAAAAGCTCAACATTGAACATGAAAAGCTGCAGTGCTTTCTTTATGTCTAGTCATTATATGGTGCAGGTGTTTGAGATCGTGTTCAAAGCCTAAAACCTGCTTAGTGTTTGGATTTTTCCAAAAGCTTCCAGTTTTAACTGAACGAGACGTTTTATCCCAAGTGGGGTTTTATTTCTGGTGATCAAAGCTCCGTGGCTGTGTGTTTGCATGCATTGATAGAGCAGTGCCAGAGCTGAATGCTGATTTTCATGCTCGATTGCCTTCGCGTACTCCAGGTGGCTAGGTGCACTGATTCATTTTCTGCTCGAAGCTGGAACAAATCAGCGCACCCAGAGCGGCACTTTTCACGCCGCAAAGTGAGATTTTTATGTGCATGCTTTTAACCCGGGGTAGATGTTTTCCATTTAACGGACCGTAAAAAAAAAGCTTCTCCATATCACATGCGCCTAGGAGGTTCTTGCGATTTGACGAGAGGTCAGTGGTACGCTGTAGACTGACCTAAACAGGGTATAGCATGTGTGAGATTTATCATCCTATTATTTTCCACTGAGGACTTATTTATTTGTTGTATAGATAGAACGTCTCAGCTGCAAAAATGAAGACTTGCTATAACAGAATTTGTTTTCACATCATATGTACAAAAAAGTTACAATGAAAGTCTTTTCTGTGTGTAACCCAAAAAGCTGGGGTAAGAGTCCAGGGTCAGCTCATATATAGTGCCCTTGCTCAGGGACCCCTCAGTAGTCAGTTTGCAGTGCTTGGGCTTAAACTCACAACCTCCAGGTTGTACCGTGCGCCTCGAACATCTAAATTGTTTCATAAAATGTAGGTTTTAGTGTTAAGCCAACAGCTACATAGTTTTGATCATTTCATATAGTCCTTCTTATATTAAACCTTACTGCTAATCTTAAGTAAGTAGAGATTTTTAAATCTCATCTACAAGGTCTGTCCAGGAAATATCCAGCCATTATGCTTCTAGTTCTCTCACTCTCAGCCGCCGATCTTTTTCGATTGCGCCCCATGCACGATCAACATTCTCAGGTGTTCTGCTTGTTGCAGGCCTTCCAGGACGTGGATCCAAAACGTTCAACAGATTCTCGACCATCTTTGAAGCGTCTGTGCCGCGCTTTTATTTGCGCCGCGCTCATTGATTAGTCCCTGAAAGCCTTCTGAATCATCCGAATAGTTTCCACGAAGGAATGTTCAAAATTAACACCAAACTTGATGCAGATTCGGTGCTCTACTCACTCAGTCATTTTGGATTCGACAGCCCCAGGGTCCATGCTCGCTCCACATTGTTAAGCCTCTCTCTCTGACTAGAATAGTGAGGTTGTCATTGTTCACGCATGCACATTCCAGGTCACACTCCTTGTCTGCCAGGTTACATCGATGTCGTGCAAAGCGCTCTCGTTATATTAACAATGGCTGGACGCTTTCCGGACAGACCTTGTATGTTACATCACAGTGAAATTCCTCCGGCTTTTTAGGAAGTTTAGGAAGTGGAGGGTCAACCATGATACAGTACATAGCCCCTGGAGCAGAAGGCTAAAGGGCCATGCTCCAGGGCCAGACAGTGGTAGCTTGATAGAAATGGGACTTCTAGAATAGAAACCATGATAGAAACCATGTCCTTCTGATCAGTATCCAAAGCCTTCACCACTGAGTCACCACTTCCAACCTCACTAGGCATGTTCTGATAATCAGTTACAGTATACAAAACTGTGCAAAAGTCGTAATCCACCCCTATAATTTCTTTATATTCATTGCTAGGAAAATGAGACAGGATATACAGTAATTAATTGCAACATGCAAATCTATAAATACGGTATACTGCATAACACAAGGAGAGTTTGTATAATTCAAATAAATGTTAAAGTCAATATTTTATATGCCCACTGTTATTCTTCAACACATCCTGAACACTCTTAGGCAACCTTCCTTGTAATATGTTCGGAAATAGGTTTTACGCTCTTCTCCACTTCTTCAACAACGTTGAGACCTGGGCTATGGGGAAAGCCATGACTGATGTATACTTTGACTGCATTGGCAGTGTGCTTAGAAGACGAAATGAAAAAATACAAGAAAGTCTGGACCTTTTGGAAGCAAAAGAAAAAAAAAGAGATGTGGCTTAAGGCTTTTTGCACAGTATGTGCACAATATTAATATTCTATCATCACTGCCGCTTTGTTTCGATCACCAGCGGGTTGTCAGAGCATTTTCTGATAGAGGTGCCGCGTCAGTGATAAAGTGTGTGTGTGTGTTTTTGGAAGGCAGCATAACGACGGCAGTCTTCTCAGGCTTAGTATTTTGACAGATATAAAAGCTAATAGAATCTGATCATTTTGTTTCCTAGGCAAGAGTTTTTTTTTTTTTTACATTTTTTTATTATTATTAATATGAACTATCCTTTTGACTGTGGAAGTTAATGCCTCTCATATAGTTTTTGTTGATCATTTTAATCAACAGTTATCATTTTTACATTGCGTTGTAAACATTACACAGTTCATCATATCATAATATGGGATTTTAATCTCGTCACCTGGTTGCCATCAGACAACTTTATTTGGATGGCTTGAGCACGCTATCAGTTGATCTGTTTTCGGGTTGCCAGGATGATGATGACCATTAACACTGGCAGAACATACTAACCTAATCTCAGATTTCTATTATTGTGTGAGCCAGGATCTCTGAGTGTTTCCATTCCGAGTCGGAGTTGTATTCTCTGATGCACTCGTGACAGATAAGGGTGTGTTTAGGGAACCCTGCTTGGCTACGCCTCACTAATAATAGCTCAGTAATTATGTTTTACTTTCCTTTGATTAAAGTGCCATATTCAGTAGCAGGTGTACATTATGTTCATGACACCAGCTTGGTTTCAATAGCATGAAAGAAATATCTTTATGTAGCAAATTTACAGCTGTGGACGGGATACGTGGTATTGCCTGACTCTGAAATGCATTACCGCCTTAAAACAGTATTAGTGCAGGTGTTAGGAGAAAGGCAGAAGAGGAGAGATGAAGCTGCTCAAACACGCTTTTATTGTAGTAGAGCTGAAATGTGGTTTAGCCGCTGTCGGTACTAAAATAAATTCATGGCCGCTTTATGTGCACGCATTGACGTTTACTTAGCAATAAAAAGCTCTTGTGAATGCTTGATGAGAAGCAGTTGTGTGATAGTGTAAGCTGTTCTTTTTTGGTTCATTTTTTTAAATAACAGCTTTTATTTACTTTAACAAGAAACATCGTTTCCAGTTTCCACGGAAAAAAAAAAAAAGTAGAAGTGCTACCCACCAGGAGTAATATAATTTACTCCTAAATTGCTTTGTGTTCAGTTTATTAATTCCACAGTGCACGGGTCAAGCTTTGATTTTTAAAGGAATAGTCACTCACTCATCGTCTATACCGCTTTAACCTGTATACAGGGTCGCGGAGCACGAGTCGAGGTACGTCCTGCACGGGGTCCCAATCCATCGCAGGGCACACACATACACAGACGCACGCTCATTTACATGTCTTTGGGCTGTGGGAGGAAAACCCCAGTACCTGGAGGAAAACCCATCTAGCACAGAGAGAACATGCAAACTCCATGTACACAGACCAGAGGCGACAGTGCTAACCACTAAACCACAGTGTCGCCATACAGAAATAGTTTGGCGAAAAAATTATGCAACATTTCCCTTTCAAATTCCCTTTAACTCTGCAGCTCTGAAGCCGTTGTTGCTAACAAATACGAAATGCTTGTAACTTGCAGATTAGCTTTATGCAAAAACCAGTTTCTAAATTGAGGCTGGTTTGATGAAGTTGCCTCAGTGATCCTATAAGCAGATGTTGCTCTGGAAGAGATTTTTACCCGCTGTGACTTGCTGTGTTTATTCATCTTTGTGTGCATATGCAGAGAACCTTTAAACACTTCTGGCATTAACGGAATAAAGCGTTCTTCCGAAGAGTCTTTCAGCAGTTTATTCGGCATGGAGCTCATTACTGCGCTTCTCCGCCGGCTGATATGTTGGCAAATTATATTAATACAGACGCATTTATAAAACTAATGCTATCGGCGCCCCCGGCTTGCTCATCAGGGACAACCTGAACGTTTTGATTTATACGTGTTTTCTCACACGTTTCATGGTCATTTTCTTTATCTCAATTATCTTTTGATTCTGTAAAGCTTCTTTGTGACAGTGACCATTGTTACAAGTGCTACGCAAATCAAAATGTAAATGAATTAAATTGTCCTAATAAATACTACTGTCTCATTCATACAGGATTCTGTTCAAATAGAATGATGAGATCATCCGCCTATTTTATTTCGATAATTATAAATAGTAATGATCTGCTAATGTTAACATTTAGCCATGTGCAGCACAAACATCTGGGACCTGTCTAATAAACGATTTGCTTAGATATGTTATCTATTATAATATTGCGCTATATATATATGTATGTATAATAATATATAATAAGCTAAAACTTTCGTTATCTGATAAGGCACAGTGGATAGTCTTGACACCTTACAGCTCCAAAGTCTCCATTTTGATCCTGTTTTAAATGTTATTTCCATGTAGGTTTTCTCTGGATTCCTTACAATTCCACGCAACATAAATATATACAGTATGGTGTAAACATCCCCCTTTGTTAAAGTGTGTGAAGGTACCGTATTCCAGTCTCATATCCAGCGTTCCTGTAATAGAGTCCAGGAAATAAATGACTGGATATTCATTTTGGTCCGATTACGTTTTATTTAAATAGCAAACATCACCACAAGGCAGCTTTATAGAAACAGAGTACTGCTTTGAGAATCACTCAGGATGTGCCAGCCTGTTTCAGGAGATGAGATAGGTATGCCTCGGCTAGTCTCAGCCTCGCCGGATTGTATTTTTTTGCCTGCAAACTCAGAATACTGAATGTGACAATGTTATTGTACCAGATGCAGTGGAATTAAAAGAATGAACATTGTGGCATAATGACCTTCGTGTAAAAACATGAATGTACTGGGCACGGATGGGTTTTGTTTGAAGTCCTGAGTGGTGCGTAAATAAAATCTTGTGTGTGCTGACAGGCTACAGCATAAGGTTTGTGTTTGGACATCTGTTATGTCAATCAAATTGCATTTTCTTGAAAGATATGCAGTACCTTGTCAGGTTTATTGATAGAAATCTACGAGAATCTCTAGCAAAACCAGAGGTACTGTATGACTTGTGAGACTACGTCAATGCAAAGCTTAACAGGAAGCTGATGTAGATTACTGTATGTTATCTATTGACTTGGTAGGTGAAGAAACTTCAAAAAAAGAATTAAACTTAATATGTTACAGCTCAGAAAAATTTACGTACATTACATTTTGACAAATGTTTTAATAATTTGATTAATAAAGTAGATCTACAGTAATTGACATGTCACTGGATGTCCTGTTCTGTTCTTTCACCATAATGACTTGTGAAATACTGACCCATCAAGTTACTACATATTGGTTTGTATCATTTTAATTATAATAATTATACTGTATAATTGCCAAAAAGTAGTCAACCTCACAAATTAAAACCATTCTCAGCCCTTTAACATCCTCCTTCTGTTTCATTGCATTTTATTTATTTATTTTTCTTTTTTATTGACTTTTTTCATTACAAACCTTATGATAGGCCTCTTCCAAATGGTTGAGATGTCACTTAATGGTAAAGTATCAATATATTTCTACTGATAAAAAAAAAAAAAAAAAAACATAAGAGCCACATTATTTAAAGACACAACATCATCTAATAAATTGTTTTCATATTGCATAATCACAATCAGGTCGTCGAGATAACTCAATCAGGTTAAATAATAATAATAATAATAATAATAATATATTATAATTATTATATAATAATATTGCATAGTAACATAGTTGCCTGGTTTTAACCACTTATGTAATTAACAGTTCTGCTGCCTGTTTGGCTTCCTGTCGTCAGAATAGACGTTTAAACTGTGGAGCATTTCCAACAGCAGCTTTTATTCATTAGTGTTAAACAGTGCAACATGTGGACTCACACTACTTCACACAGCCACCGAGCAACAGACATTCATTTAGCAGGTTGTTGGAAAGGAGATTTAATAGTTTTGTATGAAAGCACCTTGTTTTCCTGTTATTGCTAAAGTGTCAGAGGGCTCGGAGTTGGACGAGCATGCAGTCAGTCTGCGAGTTACAAACACAGCAGTGTGGAATGTTCCAGAATCGCATCAGAGTAAACACACACAACTGCAAGAATGCATCTTAATCTCTTCTCTCTCTCTCTCTCTTACTCTCTCACACACACACACGTACACACTCACACAAACATACAGCATCTAAGCACAGGGCACTTGCTTCTTTGGTTCTGTCTCACTGACAGATCACAGAGTCCGCAGAGAGCCACACTCTCCCACGTGAGTGACTGATTACTTCGTCTCACACACACAAACACACATACATCTACATACATGCACATTACAGGAACTGCTCCACCATGTTTAAAGAAGGTGCACTCGCTGTAACCTACAGAACATCAGAAAAACAAGAGTGTGTGGGACAGAGATGGATACTGATTATATTAGTTTGCTCCAGGAAAAAAAAAAAAAAGAAAGAAAAAAAGAAAAAAGTATGGCTGAACATCTGGTCCTTTGCTGTTTTCGCAAAAGGAGATCCATGGCGAGGAATCCAGAGGCCTCATCATTCGGAAAAGTTGAGAACATGCTTTGATCGGCCGTGGCTACAGTAGAGGGCATTCTGCTGCAGTGGTTTCTTCTTAGAGAGAACATGAATCAAGACACAATTATTCAGACTTCTCACCTTTTATCCTATACTGAATTGAGTGCTCTCATCCTGGGCGCGAGGGCTCATTCACTTCAGTATATTTCCCCAGAATGTTCCATTTTTATAACGTACATCCATAACACACATGTTCACACTTGTGTTGTAACACAGCTGATGTGTGAAGTGTTACAGAGTGCTGAGTGGTGGAGTCAGGTGTATGGGTGTGTGTGTGTTTGTGTGCATGTGAGTACACGTGTGAGTGCTTATCTACGTGTGTGTGTGTGTGTGTGTGTGTGTGTGTGTGTGTGTGTGTGTGTGTGTGTGTGTGTGTGTGTGTGCAAAGCATCATATCTTGTTACATTTACCCAAACTGATTTGTCCTGTAGTAATTCTTATATACTAACCGTTACCTCATGAAAAATAATACATCTTTTTTCATTATTATTATTATTATTATTACTATTACAGATAGTCTTCCTTTCCATATTTAACCTTTGTAAAGCTGAAAATGAGCAGAGTTAGCAACAAAGTAATACATACATTACAGTGCAATTACTCTCTCACTCCCTCTCTTTCTATGGTGTTTATGTACATTAGGGTTGGGAAATCTAATGGAGGCCATCTGTTGGTAAATAAACAGCATATGTTGGCACATTTCCTGCTCTTTTACGCTTCCATGTAAAGAAACTCAGCTAAGCCTAACATCTTAGGCTGCAGTGATTAAACGTGCCATAAAGCACATCATTAAATATTACATGGACTTACACACTGTTCAAGTTCTTTTGACGTCTTGCATTATGTTTTTATTTGCTAAATTAGTTAATAGATTATAAGTAATGGTATGAAATAAATGAACAACTGATGCATAGATAGATAGATAGATAGAACTTGTCATTTCGCAGTACTCGTGTTCATGAATGAAATGCAGTTTAGCATCAATCAGAAGTGTAAGTAGTAGTGTATATACTGTGCAGTGCATGTTATAGAACAAATACTGTATTAACTGATGCTTTGAATTTTGAAATGTTCAATTTTTTTGAATGGTTTTTGTGCTTTGATGATGACTGCTGTTCCCACTTTAATCTTTTCTGTTGCCCCCTTCGCTTCTGTTCTCACTATATGTTTTGACTTGCACAAAACATTTTCAATTATGACTTGCATACAATGCCTGAAGCCATTTACATCCTTTGAGGTGTGTAAATATTTGTATGTGTGTGTGTGAGTAAGTAATTGGGTAGGAATGATACTGTATCCTTGCCCGAGTGTGTGTTCTGATCTCATCGGTACAGTAGTGTAGTATTTGTGATGGTATGAGCGCAGTTGACGTGTCAGTCGCACAGTTTAGATTACAGCACGTTACGTAACAAGACTCTGGTTCACCTTTAATCCAGTTGGTCATCTCTGAGCTGTTGTACTGACTGTACCACTGGAGCTGGTTATGATGAAAGAATGTCTGTCATGACAAATATTTCTTAGAAATAATAATTATATTATACAATATTATGTTTTGTAGAATCACTATTGTCCAGGTTTGTTTTTGGGCCAGGACACTCAGTAATGAATGAATAGAATGAAGGTACCTAGAATGAAGGTTAAAAAAAAAGACGAATTGGTCCTGGTGATTGTTCATTGGTTGCCATTCATTATCATTTCTCCCACCAGACCTGCTCTGACTGGCTCTTGGAAGCCAGAGAGCGACTGAATTCATGCCTTTCTAAAGCGATCGTGGCCGTGCCCTACTCCCTGCATAGACGGCACTCTCCACAGTATGAACAATGAAGTGTTGTCATGTGAAGGGATTAAATGTTGCGGCCATTCAGAGTGAACTTCAGCATCATTTCTTGAAGCAGAAGTCGACATGCTATAACACAGTCTCCTGTTGACCCTGATGTGAACAGCAACAACAATCACAAAAGCAGGATTAATAGATGCGTCTGGTAACAAGCTATTTGTGGCCTCTCTAGTCTTAGGCATTAAATGCTGGTTGATATTTGTCAAAATATGTGATTGTGTGATTGGGATGCCATTTCTGTCGCACTAATACTGTATATATTTTACAAATATGTATGTGCATATCTTATATTAATAACCTAACGCATTAATAAAAGAGAACCTAAAGCACATTTTGAAATGGCCTGAAAGTTTGTTATTAAAATACTTCATGAATGGTCTTATCTTTTTATCTATTTATGTATAATTTTCAACATGAAAGGGCATCATCCGCACCCCCTGAAGATCATGATAACATAAATGTACTCTCATCCTTTTTTTATTGAAGAGAACACTTTGAATGTACAACCCTGTTCCCTTAATTATGAATGAATAAGTAAAGATAAAATTATTAATATTTAAATATGAAACTAAACCATTTGAATGTCCTTAATGTCCTTGTGGCATCAGTATCGATGCTGCTTATAATTTATTTATTTTTCAATATTATAAATAAATATTTAATATTTAATCATATTTATTCACCTCCACCACCATCCAGACGGTGTCATTTCTGACTCAGCCCAAGTTTCCCTTTATATATAATCTCTGTTCCACACTTTTAATTCTACTGCACTATATATATTCAACCAGTCACTAATAAATGGATGTGATTTTAATTGTTGATACTATTCCTAGTCCCCAAACTCACACCCATCTGAACTACTGTTTGTTGGTTGAGTGGAACTTTCCTGAGTACTTGTTAATTCTTACTTGGCTTGGAGGTGCACCTAGTTTATGAATCCTGGCTAATTTATCCTTATGGTGGGAGCACAGGCAGCTCTCAAGATGGTGTCAAGGTTCCCTTTTAAACTGGCAACCAGCAGTGTGAAAGTACTGTTAAATTCTTAGTGGTACTACAGTATGTAGCCAAAAGGTTTCTTCCTACATACAGTATAATTAAACTTTCAGTGCTATTATAGACTATTATGTATCACCATTTCTTTGAATCTCTTTGTCATCTAACCAGATTACTTGATCAGAACTTCTTACTGTATAAAATGCTTTGGAATATGTACAGATCAAATTTGTCCCAAAATACTCTTAATGTACAAAAAAATTGTAAAAAGCTACTTTGAAAAAAAAAATTAACTAATTGAATTATTATGTAATCTGGTCCACTTTAATCTGAGAGAAGTCATATAATTATAGGCACAAATGTGGTGATTTAGGGTGTCTTTACTGCTCTCAAATGGGTTAAATGTTAAAGATATTTTAAAAAGTCTAAAGGATCTTTAGAATTTACAAGGGCTGAATGCACTTGCAGACTTGTTAATATAGTCAAACTCTTTCAACAAGCACACATGCACTTGTGCACACACACTTCAGGAAGCTCATCCAGCTGAGTGTAAAGCGTCCGCTATCACTGACTGTAAGTTTTCACTTATACTTGACCTTGACCTCTAACTGCTATTACAGATTAGAGCAAATCCACCAGTTACTCAGGCCATTTTCCATTCAGACACCATAAAAGCTCTCAGAAGCAGAGGGTCCATCAGTTGTTCCATTTGTTTGGAAGCTTTTGTACAGGGCAAGATCGTATACAGGATCATCACAAGTACAGTACAGTACTTGTCTCTCTAGACTCCATGTGAAGACATCAGCCTCTGCTGTAGTTCCTTGTTTTTGGCACCGTGTAAGAGAGTTGGACCTTAACCATACACCTGCAACGAAGCTATCAACAATATGAAGTGTTCAGAAATAGCTGCAGTAAAACAAATTACATAGTGGTACCAGAGAAACGTTTGATTATTGTCCAGCTCTCTGTAGCTCCATGGTATTTTTAGCCACACAGCTCTAAACAACGCAAGATATTTAAAGCCTGAGACAACATCACACTTTATATCTCTCCTCATATGCACTGCTATTTATGTCTCTGTTTGAGTTATCTAATGGGTTTATTGCAATGTGCTTTAAATCAGTCAGGATATCACACAATACAATAATTCACACACACACACACATGCCTGAATATAACATTATGTACTGTATGTATAAAAAACAGCTTTCATTTTCCAGCTGCCTTAGTTTGAGAGTCACTTCATCACTCATTCATTCACTTCTTTTCATTCACTCCTCGCTGACTGAGATTCTCACCAGCATGTTCTCACAAGACCTATTTATTGACTCTTTGTTTTTATTACTTACCTAACAACTAGTACTACAGTTAGGTTCACTTAATACAGTGTCCCAAAAGTCTTCATATACAGTATGGGGTAAATTACACTGTTTAGGCATGAAGGTACTTTACAATCGCAAGTTCTTTGAAAGCACATGAAGTATTCCCTCCCACTTAAGACGCACTCGTGTTAACACATCCTTTAAATGACCTTTGTGTTGTACATTTGCTTGTACAGCCTGGCCTTCATGTGCCTGCACAGGTAAAAATCAAATGGGCTTAGATCTGAGATCTTTAAAAAAAAAAATCAGCACCAAGTTTGTGAGATTGGAAGATCACTTTGGCTTCATGGTTTGTTATGATGCTGATGTTGACATTGTGCTGAATCATCCAAATATGTGTACGATGCACCTAATACCACAAATATGTGACTAATAAGACAACTTCAGGACACAAGCTCAGAATGCCCTATGCTGCACTTAGGCAGATGTTCCTTGCTGATTCAGTCCTGGCAAAAGAAATCCTCACAGCTGTTGGGAAGTTAATATTTGGCATTGGAAAACAGGATTGAAAAACACATCTAGGGCTGCACAGAGCTTTGTTACTCTCAGTGAAAAGCCGAATCAGAAAAGCCCCAATGCTCCTCCTTGTGAGTCAGGACCGGGAAAGCTTATCTAAAGCTTATGTAATTAGATTCTCATATACAACTTTTGTTCCATCATATGCTGTGTGAATAAGTGTGAATGGATCACACAAACACTGTGTCATCTAGAGTTCCAGTTATTGTACTGAAACCTAAGGCACATAATCAGACAGTGATTATTCTATAACGTATCGTGGCATGACCATGACAGAAATCAGGTTCGAGGTTAATGGTATGTTTTTACACTTTTGTTAACTTTATTCAATTATTCCTGATTCTTAGTTTAACATTTGTTCTTTCAGTCATTCACTTAGTCACTCACCTCGTTAATCACACTCACTTACCATGCTCCTTTAAGTACTCACTCTTCCTTCCTTCTTTAATCACAGCCATCACTACATTCAAGTACTCGCTTATTCACTACTTCCACACTCTCACAAAGAGTTTAATTGAACTATTTATTTGTTTTTAACCCTTCCGTTTATTTTACATGTCTTCATTGAATGAGTTAATTCATTCCCACCCTCACGGTGCATTCACTCATTCAACCACTTATATATTATATGACATTCAAAATACAGCTCAGTCAGGAGTTATACTTGCTTTTATTTGTGAAAACACCAGACAGCTTTCTTTTTTTATTTTATTATGTGTTCATTTTGCGAATGAACATGAGACATGGTTTAATACTAGGATGAATGGTCACAATGCTGTGATGCTTGTCATCAGTTCTGATAACAGCGGAAATATATACCATGTGTTTGATGCTAATTATTACAGCCTACTCGATTCCTGCCATGTTCACTCTTTACTATGTTCTGCATGTTTGACAAGGCAGTCAAATTCGGTTTTGCAGGTGCCTGGTTCAGCTCTGACCATCCTGCTAGTGGACACAGCTTTAAAGCCTCCAGATGTGCAAGAAGTATGCAGACAAGCATGTGAACAATGCTGGATTTGTAGCTGTAGTCACTTATCAAGTGTAACCCCGGCCTTATGGGAATTAAAGTGCATATTGTCTGCTTTTTATTATAATTCCTTTAATGTGAATTATTTTATAAATGTATACAAATGAATAATAAATTAATCTATTCTTTATTTTATTTTATTGATATTAATAGAATTTTATAATTTCACAAGAGTAGTGACCATTGGAAAGTGTTATATTCAGTAATAACAATATCCAGATGTTAAAGCAGAATATATACCACAGAATTGACTATCAGCATATGTTTTGTTCTAACATCTTGTTGTTGTTGTTGTGTTTCAGATGGCAAGAGGTGGTGGAATCAGCAGGATACCATTGCAACATCTGCCCAGCGTCACCTGACCTACTGGAAGGTTTGTATTTACACACAGAAGCCCACACAAGGGGAAATTATTTCACCTATTAGTTCAGTAGTAGTAGTCCATTTGGTTGTATGGGTGTCAGTGAGCTTCCTGTCCCCAGCATATCACATCCTCCCGACCAGACGTGCCTCATGCTCATTTAATACACAGACTCTGAAATATTTACTCGGCACACACACACACAGAGGTATTGGGTGTTGGTTAAGTAATTAAAATTGCACGTGCAATAGTGTACATGGTGTAGTGTGTAACAGGTTCATTCGTCATTCCTGTAGTGATCACTGTTTAGCAATGCTATATCGAGATTTCCTGAGCTATTTAGTTTTAACAGGAAGATACAGTACAGTGGATATAAACAATCTATACATTCCAGTTAAAGCTGCAGGGTTTGTGAAATAAAAAAATAAACCAAGATAAATCACATCAGATCGACTTCTACCTCTCATGTCATAGAGAAGCCAACAATATTTGATTAAAAAGCAAATAAAAAATGGTTTTGGCGGGGGAAAAAAAGAGAAAAAACAACTTTCTTAGCTTGAGCGATTTTATCTGTCGAATTGTTCAAGGATCTCCTGTGTACAGCCATCTTTTCATCATCACACAGATTTTTGATAGGATGCTCAAGCGATGATCTTCTTTTCCTAAAGCCATCCCTTTATTGACTTGGATTTGTGCTTTGGGATTTTATTATACTGGCATACTGGAAACAAAAGTTTTTTTTCTTCATCTTCAGTTGTTTAACAGTAGGCTTCAGGTTTTTACGTTGACAGAGATTGGTATTTGGAGCCATCCATGACTGGAGCCCCAGTACTAGCTGAAAAGAAGTAGACGCATAGCATGATGATGCTGCCAACACCACGGTTCACCTTGAGTATATATTTATTTGTTGATCTGTATGGTTTCTGCATCAAACATATGTTTTAGAATTATGTCCAAAGGGTTTCACGTTGGTCTCATTTAACCTTTTTGTGAGAAAGCGTTTTCATCTCACAAGACATGTGACCAGTGCTGTTTTTTTCTCGAGGGCTTGATGGTGGCTGGTTTGGTGTTGGGGTCAGTACTACTCTAGCACCAAATGATTGCTTATTTGCAAAGAACTACTACTCTGGGCCTTTCCAAACGATATTTCATTCAGAAATCAAATACTGTGTTTTGTGACAGTCTTGCACTCCTAGCCATGGATAACGAAAGTGAAGACTGTTTGGGATTTGGTCACATGATCATCCAGCAATAGATCTTCTTCTGCACCAATCAGCTGTATGGGTTTTAAAAATTCTACATATTCTCTTAATTTCTCTGATATGTTTAGTTCAAATTAGTGCTTAACATCTGTTTAAATCTATAAAATTGTTATTGTTATTTACATAGCAATTAACATACATATAATATAGCATATATAATATAGCATGCATATAAGAGGAGGTATCAAAATGTTTTGAGACTGTTTTTTTTTTAAACACACACAAGGCTGCCCACACAGTAACAGGGAGCTTTATAAGTCCGACCTTCATAAGTCAGTGTGTCAAAAGATATTGTCCTGTGTACATCGGAAACTGTGCAACTGGTGCTATTTCGTTACCACGTCTGTGATTTCATCATGAACAGCAAGTTAGAACAAAGAGCATTTGTTTATGATCGTTGGAGAACTTCTGCTCCCACTCTACTTGTCAGATAATAATAAAGAATTACAAAGTAAGCAATAAGTAACAAAGTACTTTCTTTTAAACGGAGCTAATCTTGAAACTTTTGGATACCACCTCATAATAAATATACAAGAGTAAATTTACAAGGCAGTGTGTACCGATTAGGCAGAACAACAGAAAAGTATTGGATGGCACGAAGTGTGGCACGATGGTGCAGCAGGTAGTGTTGCAACCTCACAACTCCAGGACTGTTTCTGAGCTCGGGTTACTGGATGTGAGGAGTTTCGCATGTTCTTCTTGTGTTCGTATTGGGTACTCTGGTTTCCTCTCACTGTCCAAAAACATGCAGGTAGGCCAATAAGCTATGCTAAATTGACCTCTTGTATGAATGTGTGTATAGTGGACTGGGATCCCATCCAGGGTGTATTGTTCCTAGTGTTTTAAGGATAGAATCTAAATCCACTTTGATCCTGATACCGAATATTGAATGGATGGATGAATAAATGAATGAATGAATATATGGTACAGGTGAAGAAAAGGTGAAGAAAAGGTAAATTGCTATGTGATTCTGTAGTCACAGCAGTATGGCTAGTGACCAGTGCTTTTAAGACAAAATCACTTTAAGTGGAAAAGCCATCCAAGAAGCAGAAATGCTATAGGAAACTGTCCCCATGGCAGCAGGATAAAGAAAGGTGTAATAGCAGGAAGTGCTAGAAGTGTCTCATAATAGCATTATAGGATTGTCTCTGAGGGCACAAAACAGATCATACGATTTTTCAGGATTGTTGGGACGGCTATCGATTTGTTTTTATACCAGGCCTGAGACAGCTGGCCAAGGGCCTGTTACATCTCTTCCAAGTCCTGCTGCTCTCTTGGCTAATTGGGTGCTGTTATTGCACTAATTACACTAATAAATTACACTAATTTAACTGTAATTACACAGCAAAATTCCCAGTGTTGATTTAACACCCAGAGTGTTAAATGAACACTGCACCGTGTTTATATAGGACCAGCTATATTATTAACACTGAAGATTTTACTGTAAACTATTGCTGACAGACAATGATTTTTAAATGTGTTGGTCCAGAAGCATACACCGATTAAAACCGCCTAGGTTTTAGGTTCCTCTTGTTCCACTAGGGTGGCTCTAGCCTCTCAGAGGTGTGGATGGGGCATAGGCACAGGGACATCAGCGACTGATCCTTTGGGTGGTGTGGTTTGTGGTGTGGGACCTCCATGGATCTGGCTTGTTTTTTAAACACATTCCATGGATGCTTGATTGGATTGGGATCTGGGGAATTTGGAGGCCGTGTTAACAACCTTGAACTCTTTGCCTGCTAAGCCACATACACGGCAGGATGTGATGAATTGGGTGTTTTGATACCTTTTGTATATTACTTCTATTTTCTATAAATCATATTAGACATTACATCACATTTTAGTTATTAAGGGGTTCTTTCAACAGGTTACCTGTGGTTTGGTGTGAATAAAAAAAAATTCTTTGGCTTTTTTTCTTTTTATGCCACAGGTGGTATATGAATAAAGCGTAAAATAATTATTCTTTACATTATTCCTCACACGCTTGCCAAGGCAGGAACAAAGTGGCAGCCATCCAATTCTTAAAGTATGTTCTATTACAACCAAATAAGCAAGCACTCCTAGCCAGAAAAAAAGCAGTTACTGAAGAGAAATGAATGAAATATTACTTATAGTTGTAAAAAAAAAAAAACGAATTCTCTGAATCATCTTCAACATGATAAACTGACAAAGCATTAGCCATGCCCTTAATACATTCCTGCTTAGAAATCATATTCAGATTTAAATCCTTTGAAATGCAGGAATTATATAGTCTGTCAGACCAGTCTGAGTGCATAATTACTTGTTGCATGGGGAGGATGTGGAAGAGAGATGCAGGACATATGGGCATACACGAAACTTGTTTATTAGATCTGTTGATGTCCTAATAATCATCATCAGTACACCAGGAAGAGGCTAGAACACACACTGACAAAAACAAAGCCAAAGAGATAAACAGACCAGGAACAAAACCAGGAAAAACCTAAACACTGGGAGATAGGAGCAAAGATACGACCAGGAAACACATGGCTTCGTGACACAAACGAATATCCATAGCTAAACAGGGAAACACAAAGGGTATAAATCCACTAAAGGAAGAAATTAGCAACAGGTGAACAAAATCAGGGAACGAGCAACAGAGGGACAGGAAGCCTTGTCCATATAGAGAAAATATAGGCCAAATAAAGACAGATGGAGATGCAGCGTGCCATGGGTCAGCTGGTACAGAATCAATGCGGACATACACTTTTCAGTCTTTAATTATTTACATCAACGCAACGCACGCAAATCCAGAAAAATGAGCGGATTTTAAAACATCTGCAGACCAGAATGCATAAAACCAGAGAAAATAAGGAAACAAAGTGATCAGGGAAAAGTCCAAGTCGAAAAAATACAAGAGGTTACCAGGGTGGACAGTGAGTGAGCAATACATAGATGCAGGAACATGATATGATTATTCTCTATCTAATAATAAGAGCATGTACATGATCATTGAAAAACTGTCTCACTATGAAAGTAAAATAGACAGGGTTCGCTGCAGAACAAGATCGTAAGTCTTGTGTAAACATTGGTAAGGTGTTTTGGCAGAGGTAAAGTCTGTCCACTTGGTGGCCTTGGCAACGCTCCTAGACAGTTATTTTCAGTCATACAAGACCAGACTTCTATTTACTTGCATGGGGAGAGACTCATAAACACAAACCAGATGACATTTCAAACACCAATTTGAAATCACTGTTAAAATCTACCGAATGTGTAAATAGTTTGTGATTATTGGTTTTGATAACACCAAAAAAAGACCATGGATTGTTTATTATTGTTTTTTTAAGGTTGCTCTGGCTACTGACACACACGTACTCCGTAACTACCGTACCAAGGCAAAGGCTGGCAACATCGGTGTATGAATGTTTCTAGGGTAAACGCAGTGGTCCTCCTAGAGAGTAGGCCGAAACGCCTTCCTGCTGCTTACACGTGTGTGCTGCACTGAGAAAAGTATAATGGCTTATTTATTTTATGCAATGCACTGTACAGTATGTCTTATAAGGAGTTACTTTTGCCTTAGAGCTTGGCAATTTGTCCTTTTCAGTGTTGAAGCCGAGACATAGTAAGCGATGTATTGGTCAGTGTTGCTGTTAAATTGACAAAATGTTGTGCTATATGGAGATTATGTGCCATTTGTTTTTACAGGTAGGTTTGTTTTATGGATTAGGTTTTAGTGTTTTATGGATTGTACCTAATCCATAAAACACTAAGTGAGAGTCATTCATATTGATGAACTTGCTCTTTTTCTAACATGGATGTTAATAGATAGTTTTGTAAACATGTGTTAACAGTATTTATAGAACTTTAAGGTCATGGGCAGGCTACCAGACCAATTTCTTTGTTGCCGATGAGTCGTACTTCATGATAAGCACCACTTGTGCAGCATAAGCACTTCACCTAAAATCCAAGCTGTCCCATGTTCCAAAAGGGAAAATAACATCTAGTTCAGTTGAGCTACATGGAACAAATAATAATAACAAAAATGCTCAATACAATTTACAGAATTATTTTGTCATTTCTTTGCCATTTCTAAAAATGACACAACATTGTAATTTTATTCTCTTAAGTAGAGAAATAATAGTTTTCCTCCACACATGCTACTTTATTTAAAAAAAGGACTTTGCTTTATGATTACCATGCTAGTGAAAACATATAGGAAGACTTGACTACTTGTAGTGATGCAGGCAGATGCCACGTCCAGCCAGACATCTGCCTGCATCACTACAAGTAGTCAAGTCTTCCTATATGCCAATGGCTCTGGTGGTCAAGTCTTTGTTTTGGAGAGTGGTGAATGTTCATTATGCTCATGAATACATCTCAATGCATATGTATCAATGAGTCTAATACATGCCTTGTGCCATACTGTATGTTGTCATACATATGTCATTTCTTGTGTTTGCTATTTCTGGTACATAGGTGTTTTTTTTTTTAATGTGGTTTCAGGTGATTTTCCTAGTAAGTGTGTGTCTGCTGGAGATTGTGGATGGACAGAGACTTGCAGAAGAGAGGGAAGAATCACACTCCACCACACTCATGGCCCAAAAAGAGCAGAGACAACCTCCATGGGCTGTACTTTATGGTAAGGCCCGAGTCCAGACCTACTATACCATATCAGTTTAATGTTTTAGACTAGATTTTTTTTTAAATCTGTTGGATCATTCTATGCACAGCAGGGACAATAACACGAAACACATTTGATCTGGTGATTGCATAATGTTGTTTCATTTGGGAGAATAGACTTTCTTTTGTCTTTTTGTTGTTGGATTGCGTAAACTATTAAAAAACCTCTTGCGTAAACTTATTTTTCTCCTTCTCCTTCTTCCTCATGGCATGCACCTGTTCAGGAATCAGAAACCAGTATAAATATGGAAATGCAGTTCGTTCAGTGATAGACGTTTTAAAGGCACCCTATGCTGTAATTGTATTATTCATACACTACGCTCTATTTTCTAAACCATATACTAAGTTGTGTAGAAATACTGTACTATGTAAACATATACATGAAGGCCCACTAATACCAGCATTAATCCTGATCTTTCAAATGGTAGCTAACATCATAACACTGATGATAGAAACCAGAATGCCAATAGCTACAGTAGCTGTTTCTGTACACACTGCCTTGATAAATAAAATGTACATTGCAGATAGATTAGAGTGATCGGAATTGGCTTTGAAAATGTAGTGAGTAGATGTTAGATATTTGGCTCTTCTGCCTGGCCAAAAGAAAATAAAAAAAGTGCATTCTAATATTTCACTGTACTGCCCTTAGCTCTGAATCTGGCCTGCTTTTCCTGACGCTTCGCTTTGGCAACCTTATGGAATAGTTCAGCATTTATGTTTATACACAGTGTAAAGTCTTCTCAAGCACATCTCAGAGACGTTCAGTGCGGTTAGATCCATCCAGATGTGTGGAAATGATTCCTTGTGCTCCCAGAGCCACCTTCTTGTTACTATTTAAGCTACCATCAGGAAAGAGACCCTGGTCATTCAGTATATTCAGGTCATCAGCTGACTTTTTAAAAATGTTATTGCCACATAACGCTGCTAAGCCTAGACCTGAGCAAATAAAGCAATCCCAGATCATAACACTGCCTCTCAAGGCTTGTTCAGTGGGTACTATGTATCATGGGTTCATCGCTTCCCTTTTACTCTGACCCTGATGTACTGGTGAACGTTTTTCCAGGCAGCATAAGTAAAAGTCAAATGAATTGGGTAAAAGAAAAGCATGAGTAAAGTACATATAAAAATATTCTATGGTGTACATTTAATTAATTATATAATATTCAATTTATTAAGGGGGGGGCTATAATGTGGCAGGGATTTTCAAAACTGGATTTAAGAAGGTGGGGAAACAGCAGTAGTGTATTTGCTTATAAAATAAGTGCTGTCTACGCACTGTTTATCAGTAAGGTCACTCAGCAGTTGAATATCAATCTATGTAAATACTATATATTTTAAGAAACTATGTCTGCTAAATATACATTACTACAGACACTATTTGAAATATGATTATCTGAGTAACTACATGTCCTAGGCAAATGAAATTTAGCAGGCTTCTTGTTGAAACATAAAAGATTTCTTTATCAAAATGCCAACAACATATTCAAAAGGATGTTAAAATAAAAAAAATAAAAAAATCAAACAAAGCTACACAAATGTTCAATATGCATGACACACGTCAAGTCGGTAGTCCAGCTCCTGCCAAACACGCTGTGGGATATGTTGCGTAACATTCTCCAGAGCCTCATTGATTCTCTGCTTGAGTTCCTTTAGACTTGTAGGAAGAAGGGGGATAAAGACCAGTCCGTTCACATACTGTAGGCCCATAGAAGAAAATCTCAAGGTGTTAAGTCAGGTGAACGTGGTGGCCATTTCAACTACACATCGTCATTACAGTGTCACTGGCATGCCCGATCCAAATGTAAAACATTAAACTTAGTTAGTTTTTACACATCTTGTTCAGATTTTAGATCATTTGTGCAAGAATTGCCTATGTTGTCATGACTATGAAATGATGTAATAAGTTTTGGGACACCCTGTACATGCAGTGATTCCACAACTTTAAATGCCTAGACTCTGTGGAAATCACAGTGCTGCAAACCAGTCCAGAACGGTTTCAGTGGGCTTTGTTTCATTGGGAGGGCCTACAAAAAGGCCAGATGGTCCCAGGTAACCAAGCCCGTGTTTTTGATCTGCATCATTGTTATCTTTCAGAGAGATCTTGTTCTTTGATGCCGTTGCCTTTTTTTGTTTTGTCGCCAACAGCGTTCAGTGCTGTTAGCCAATATGTTAAATCATTTAAACATTATGATAAGAGGTTATGACTATAACATTACGTTCCCTACTGAGTAAGCCCAGATGTTTGTAAATCCACACTAATTTTAGTTCTAAGACGGTGTTGATTGGTTTTATGTTTCTAGATATTATTTATGATCTTTCTGTGGTATTTCCATTTTAAGACTCAAGCAAGAGTTAGTTTTGGCCATGAAGATAAGGTGGTATTATGGATTTCGATAAGGTCTGAAGGTTATGAGTCTCGTCCCGGGCAGTGTTTCCCACACATAGCAGGTTATACCCGTAGGAATTTACTTATTATTTCAGCAGTTTCTTCTGGACAGTAAAAGAAGAGAGATTTCTGTTTAAGTCTTCTGTACCCTGAGACCAAAGTCATAACATTAAACCCACCTACAGTAAGTATCATTGTGTATCCCCTTGTTGTAATAACAAAACAGCTCCCGATAAAGGTGTGCTGTGGTATCTGACACCCAGAATTTAGCAGTAGATCCTTTTGTTCTTGTAAGTTGCAAGTTGGGCCCTCCATGGATCAAACTTGTTTCCGAGATCTCACAGATGCTTAATCAGATAGTCTTCGCCTTGGGCACCCATGAACTTAATGCTGGTTCCACTGTTTATCAAGACAGGATACTTTCAGGTTTTCTTCCTCACATTATTTCAGGACGTTTTCCCTTGCCACCGCCACATCTGTCTTGCTCATTAAAGATCTAAACCTATACCCCAGTTCTGTTGGTAAATGTGCTATCGGCATTAAATTTAATTGAATCATGTTGGTTAGTTGCGTTGTGGAATTGCACCTTCAGGGTCAAGGGTTCGAGTCCTGGCTTTGGGTCTGTGTTTACATGTGTCGGGAGTCTACATGTTCTCTCCATGGTTTAATCAAGGTGCTCCAGTTTTCTCTCACAGTCCAAAGACATGAAAAGTAAGCTAATTTACACCTCCAAATTTCCTGTAGTGTGTGTCAGAGTGTGTTCTTGTGCCTTTTGATAGATTGGCACCCTATCCAGGGTGTACCCTGAGTCCCCTTGGGTAGGATCCAGGCCATGAACAGAATAAACGTTAAAGAGAGTGAGTGAGTGTTGAGTGAATCATGCCAGCGGTGAAATGAGATATTTAACCCATAACTAGTCAGTATGCTTGAATTTATTCTTCTTCGTTTAGAAATTGCTTTGGGTAAAAGTGCCTGCTTAAATTAACATTGTATGTAATGTACTGTGTGTAATAAGACTGGTGTTCAAGTCAAACCGGGACCTTTGATTGTGCAGAATAACAGACCACAGTTACGAGAGTAAAACAACCTTTATTTCCCTATACAATCCCCTGCTACACTAATGCACGTATCCCAGCATTTTACTATTGCTTGGATAGCATCACGACAGAAGGTTTTAAAACCCTGACCTCCCAGCAACTCCTTTAATGATCTTTACTGGAGCAGTGAGCAGTATGAGGCCCTGCAAAAACAGAAACTTGATGCCGTTTGTGATCAAACTAGGCCTAATATAAAGTTTTACACCTTCATTCACAAGAATTTGACTTGAACACTCCTTGTGAATTTTAGGTATTATAGTTGTTTTGTTGATATTGTATGTCCGTAACAGACGGGGCTTAAAGTTGTCCGGAATGGTCTGGTACGGCGTTCCATCAAGATACAGGTCGAAAGAGGCCCAGAATATTCTGTAATAACTCTTGCTAGGACGGTGCAATCTGAACAAAACAACATACTATGTTCTCCTCAGTATTTGGAGCTTTGAACATGCTGGGATGCCCCATAGTCAGACTGGTACTGTAGGCGCTAGACAGCCATTGCATCGTTTAATTGTTTACCGATATTGTACATGCAGGAACATGAAGTGTAGCGTCGACATGTGACTGCCAGAAAACAGAGGGCACTTCACACATTGTATGTAATGCAATGGATTACACATATGTCAAGGTACAGTATGTAGCATTTTTTGGGGGCTTAGATTGCTTCATCATAGCGAGAGTTATTACACAATATCCGGGGCCTCTTTCGAGTGAATCACAAAATATGACATTACATAACTATCAAAAGTTGTGTGAATGAAAAAGCACATCAAGCACAACATTGTCTCGAAACTCCACAAGCGCATGCGTGTCTCATGAATTATGTGTAAGGTGAGTCATTTCTTACCTACTTGCACCACTTAGAGCTAAAGATCTTTGCCCGAACCCAACAGGACCCTACGGGTTTGGTCGGGTTCGGGCTTGACTTTTACAATTTTACACGGGCTCGGGCTGGGCTGGCTCGGGCTCACGCGGTAAATGAGTGGTCATTTGATGCATTCCGATTAGCGCGAGAAAGATCTGAAGATGGATGTTGAGGAGGTAAAACGGATGCTTGCCTCTGGCGTTTACGTTTTGGTTGCACCAGCAACTAAAGCTAAGGTGTGGAAAAGTTTTGACCATGTGCATAATGAGAATAATGCAAAACATTCTGTTAAAGTACGACAGCAAAACGACAGGGAATTCCTCGCTGATAAGGCATGCACCATCAGTGAGCGCAGGACCACGCTGAAGCCATCTACAGGGGAATCAATTATTTTCCTCCAAAAACATGTAGCCTAATCTTGGTGAATAGACTAAAGGTTTTTCAAATTAGAACTAAATATTAATTGACTCTTAAATACATAATGTAGGCAGAGTATTTGGGCTTATGTTGGCATTATTCTTTTATTAAAGTTCAGCACCGTTGAGGCGGGATCGTGGAGAGCAGTGATGACTCTTTATTAATGCCAAATACCCATATTTATTTAGAAATTATCTCAATTTATTTTGTTAAGAAACACACATTTTTGTTGCCGCGTTGGCCTATTTATAGATAAATAGTTAATAATTGTAATTGTAATTTGTAAAGTTTTTCCTTTTTGACTTATTTTTAGGCCTTTTTGGAGTGCTGAGATGTTATGGTGTTACAGTGGCCATGTTACAAATGGCCTATAGCCTATACTATACGTTAGTTATCAATAAATTATGTTAAAACATGTATAATTGACTCATTCTTGGCAAAAGCTGTGTGCGTGCGCACATTTGAATAATGTCGGGCTGTAAACAGGTTCGGGATTTTAAAAAGCTGTCAATCAAAGTGTAATCGTCGGGCTCGGGCCGAATTCTGTCTGGGTTTAACTTTAATGCCCGATTCCAGCTCTAGCAAAACTACATTGAGTTTTAGTGTTCCCCCACCTGCCAAATCCCACTTTAACCCCTTGTTACAAACATAATAAAAGTTTGTATAATGTACTTTATGATCGGGAACATGCCTGATTTCTTCAAGATCTGACTGAAATGCATTCTCAGTAAGCACAGATAGAATGAATTTGCTTGTGACAGGTTTTGACACAGCAAATTGCTCTTTGGATTGCTTCTGGAAAGAAAATTACTTTGATTTCTGCCTTGGGGAGTATTCTGATTCATATTTTTGTTTTGTCCTCAGCTACCGATGTTTTAACCTCCTGTCATTAGGTGCTGAAGCGTGATGTGGCTTGTTCTCGAAGCATGTGAATTCTCAGAATGAAGAGGGGTTTATTGTATCTTACATTATGGTAGTAATCCTCAGTGGAAGAGATGATAAGTGCTGGAATTTCACACTGATTTACTTTTGGTGCAACACACGTCAGCTGCGGAAGCATGTTGCACAGGTTTTCTGAATGAACATGAAATGCTACATTATATGGCTTATTATAGCAAGAAGCAAAGCAAACATTGAGCTCCTGCTTTAATTCTGGTTTTTACCTGAGGTGAATCAATAATAAAATCAATAATAAAATAATTTAGCTTAGTTTTTCTTAAGGAATATATTACTGTGGCGGCATGGTGGCTTAGTGGTTAGCACTGTTGCCTTGCACCTCCAGGGTCCAGGTTTGATTGAGTCTCTGTGTGCATGCAGTTTGCATGCTCTCCTCATGCTTTGTGGTTTTCCTCCGGGTACTCCGGTTTCCTCCCACCATTCAAAGACATGCAGCTTAGACTAATTAGCGTTTCCCAAATTGCCCCCAAGTCTCCTGGGACAAGCTCCAGGCCCTCACAACCCTGTATGCAGGATTAGGCAGTATAGACAATGAGTGAGTGAATGAGATATATTACTGAGATAATGTTACTCTCATTAAGAGAAAACCAAATGTCCAGGAAATGCTCCCATGTTTTGCTATCTATGAATTCTATATTCACCAATCAGCCTTAACATTAAAACCACTTACAGGTGAAATAAATTGAAAATCTTGTTTCAAAGGGCCCGGTTCAATGGCCTCTGTCAAGGGGATAAATTAGTCAGCAAGTGAACAGTCAGCTTTTAAAAGGTTGTTGTTGGAAGTAGGAAAAAATGAGCAAATGTAAGGATCTTAGTGGCTTTTTCTAAGGGTCAAATTATGATTTTTAGACAACTAGTTCAGAGTATGTCCAAAACAGCAGGTCTTGTGGGGTGTTCCTGCTATGCCTTGTCAATGGGACATAGCTCAAGACACACATGTTCCCAGTAGTGAAAAGGAAATTGTGTTGGAGATGGGTCTCTCGACGGAGGAAAAAGTATTCACAGTTGAGTATAATTTGCGCTCATACCCGATCTTACCCTACTTGATGCCTACTTGTGGGAAATGTTACAGGAGACTGTAGTGTTCAAATGTGAAGATCCACCAAGAACTGTCGTCTCCTATTGCATGAGCAGAAACCCGGAGTCCGGTTTGAGAATCTGCGTTAATGGTATGAATATTGATAGTGTGCATATTCGTTTTTTTCAGGTTTGCTTTCCTAAACTCACAGATGACGACAAGCTAATATTGCTCATCTTTACTGTATATTTGGCGCATACTGTACTTAGGAAAAAGTGGTGCAAGGAAGGACAAAGCATAAAGAGTGGTGAACAGGCAGGTCGGATTGACCCCACAGAAGAGTTACTGTAGCATGAATTACTGAAAATTACTGAATTCTGCCTCTGGTAGGAAGGTGTCAGTACACACGTGCATTGGAGCTTACTGTGCATGGGGCTGTTAAGCTGTAGACTGCTCAGGGTGCCCATGCTGACCTCTGTTCACAGAGACATGAACTAGAGACTAGAACTGGTTGTGTTGCGGGTGAACAGAATGTTCTGCTGAGAAACCTTGGATCCTGACATTCATGTCATTACTTTGACACATACCATGTACCTAAACACTAATGCAGACCAAGCACACTGCTTCATAGCAACAGCATTCCCTAACTGTTTCAGCAGGACAATGCTCCCTGCCACACTGCAAAAATTGTTCAGGAATGGTTTAATGAACATGACTACGAGATTAAGGTATTGACCCAGCCTTTAAATTCCTTAGATCTCAATCCAACGGAGCATCTGTGGGATGTGCTGGACAAACAAGTCCAATCCATGGAGGCCCCACTTTGCAACTTGCAGGGTTTAAAGGATCTGCTACTGACAGCTTGGCTCCAGATACCACAGCATACTTTTAGAGGTCCTGTAGAGTTCAGGCCTTGATGGGTCAGAGCTGGCATATAGGGGGAACCTATATATATATATATATTCTGTATATAAGTGAAATATAAGCAAATGGAGTAAAGTGATATAGCTCGTTGAAGGTCAATAAAATTAAGATTAAAGATCATAATATAATTGAATAAAGATATGTCACCATTTCTCCTTGCTTGTATCCCTGCCACTGTCTTGCTCTTTTCATCTATAAATTATAAATGCCGTAAAATCCCAGGACCCATCAGGGGTCCGGACATTTCTTACACTACTAATTACTAACAGCATTATACAATAGTGGTACATATAAAGAAATTATATAAACCAAGATGCATTTAAAAAAACAATGTAGTAAAATGAAAAGTGTTAGAATAATAATAACTACAATTTCCTATGTGTGTAAACATATAGAAATTCTCTTAAGTACCCTAGGCTGCATTTTTTTTTAAGTAGATTGTTTTCATGACTTTGTTTCTATACGTTTCCTTCTCTGCAGGAAAAAATAACCAGATAGAAATTTTCACCTTTCTCATCAAAACCTTGATATTTTGTGACACTTGCCATGGAAATAACACTCATATATAACCTACTCTGTGATTTTAAAACACTATTTTTGTCTGTGGCTTGTGCATGTCAAGTACAGTTTGTTTCTTTTGTGTTATTCTTTTGTGTAAGCTCTCTAATGTTTTCTCCGGATGGTGGATGAGAATGTGTTTTACTGTACATGTATGCTGTGTGCAACCTCGTATACACACTCCAGGAACAATAATTGCAGCAGAAATACACACTTTAAGGCAATAAAAATAATAAATATTTGTTTAAAGATGGGAATTTAAACCTCACTTTCAACTTCAGAAAAAGTGATTTGGTGTGTAAAGCTTGAAAATTTTTGGTGTGTTAAACCTTTTGTGTTTCACTCTCTCAACATTTAGATCCATATTTGGCAGAGGAAGGAGAGGAATACAAGGCCAGATGGCATCGGTCTCTAGCAGACGTTACTGCCGCATATCGAAAATCCCGCAAAGAACGCAAGAACCGGAAACGGCAGCAAGAGAATTCGAACCAGGACTGCCACCTTGAGAAGAAACAGATGCGTGTGCGTGACCTGGGCTTAGGCTATGACTCAGATGAAATTGTGCTCTTTAAGTACTGTGTGGGGTCATGCACAAGCTCACGGAAGAACTATGACATGGCGCTTAAAATTCTGACAGAGAACGGCAGCATCTTGGGTCGCGATGTGAGCACTCATCCATGTTGTAGGCCTACACGCTTTGAGGCAGTGTCCTTCATGGACACCAGAACAAACTGGCAAACCATCCGGTGGCTCTCAGCGGCCAACTGCAGCTGTGTGGGATGAGAGGAGGAGAACAAGCAGCTTGGTAAAAATGAGAAATAAGTAAAAAAAAATCTCCAGGATGGACGAAGACAAAGATTTGTCGAAGTTGTATCTCTTCCGGAACCTCAGATGGAGAGCTCATCTGGTTGTTGTACAAGGAGACGCATAACGGATGCAGATGTTGTGCTGTAAATGGGGTGGAATAGCAGCAGAGAAGATTAATGAAGAGGCAAGCGATTGTGCTTTCCTCTCAGAGAGAGTGGAGAGGATGCTCATGTGATGCTGTAGTGAAACCGAACCAATCCATATGAGAAACAAAAGAAAACATTTTATATATCAAAAATCGAGATAAAAACAGTGCTGTAAAGAACGATCCTTGGACAATCTTGCCTAGGACCAAGGAACTTGGTAGCCAGACATAAAAGAAGGGTCTATACTGTGGAAGAGCAGAACTGATATGACACAACGCACACATACCTACATTATATTACGTTATGTCATCTTCCCTTCATAACGTAACAGCGCCTGTCATTAAGTTATCAAACAGCCACTTGGGCATCTATAGTATTTAATAGACATGTGCCGATTTTAATCATTCATTGTGATTTAAGATATTTATCATGACAATGGCCTAACCTTTTTATCCTGGAACTTCACTGTGTACTAGATACGGACCCAATAAGAACACATCATTATTTTGTTGAAGATCAGGAACTTGGAGAGCAAGTCCTACCATGCCAGCATATGCAGGATAATGTATGGTAAAGCATGTTATATTGCTGTGTTGTTTACACTTTGGAAAGTTAGAGTCCAGATTCTTGACCTCTATAGAAGACGCAAGCAGCTTCTCCTTCACCTCAGCCCAGAATGCACATCAGCATAGGCTCACATAGTGCTACATTAGCAACTGTTTTACAATAGGGAGCATTAAAAAAAAAAAAAAAGATTTTTAAAAAGGTCAGTCCTGATTTATTAATGTTGAGGCAACACTAACATAATTTTCTTACCTTATTACCTCACTGGCTTTTGTTCATTGTCATTGTTTATTTAATAGTAGCTCTCTTATTATAACAATTTTGAATCTAATTATGATATGCATTGTGTCTTGTTTATATAAAGGTTTGAGAACTATGACTTCAGGTTCAGGTAAATCATTCAATGGGCATTATAGTATATACAGAATCTGAGTCTTACATTTAAACTAAAGGTGAGATGTTTAGTCTACATGTCTGTAATTATCAGTTAAATTAATGAACTTCATACAGGACTTTTATCATGGAAAGCCGATATGAAATATTTATAATATCATAATTCTTTCACACAGGTTAACAATGCAATTGTTAAAGCATGTTGTCCACTAGAAGAAGCAATGTGCCACAACTGACAAAAAATAAAAAACAAATAAATAAATATACAGTACAGACCAAAAGTTTGGACACACCTTCTCATTCAAAGAGGTTGAATTTGTCTAATGCAAGAAAAAAGCAGCTAGGTGAAGAAAAAAACGAGTGGCCATCATTACTTTAAGAAATGAAGGTCAGTCAGTCCGACAAATTGGGAAAACTTTGAAAGTGGCCCCAAGTGCAGTCACAAAAACCATCAAGCGCTACAAAGAAACTGGCTCACATGCGGACCGCCCCAGGAAAGGAAGACCAAGAGTCACCTCTGCTGAGGAGGATAAGTTCATCCGAGTCACCAGCCTCAGAAATCGCAGGTTAACAGCAGCTCAGATCAGAGAGCAGGTCAATGCCACACAGAGTTCTAGCAGCAGACACGTCTCTAGAACAACTGTTAAGAGGAGAATCAGGCCTTCATGGTAGAATATCTGCTAGGAAACCACTGCTAAGGACAGGCAACAAGCAGAAGAGACTTGTTTGGGCTAAAGAACACAATAAAGAAAACTCTTTGAATGAGAAGGTGTGTCCAAATATATATAGTCAGTTTCGCCTTTTACTGAAATTGTTTCACACTTTCTGCCACTTCTATTATTCACAGTTTAACTATTCATGGTAGAAGAGGAGTTTGTCCAGGAAATGTAATGTATAGTTCTCTTTTTTTGGAAAATTAGGAATCTTTCTCAGTGGAAACATAGCACTTGATTTGTGGTTAGCTACTTAGAAGAAGAAAAAAACAGTCAACATTACAATATTTTGTGTATTGAATCATCAATATCCTAAACCCAAAACAATACCAAACCAAGGTTTTGATACTGCTCCAATTGTGTTACTCAATATTGGATCGGTGTAGACGTAACATTGAGGGGTCCGTAATCATCCAGTTGATAAGATCATCACCCAAGCTTAAAACATACAGTACATGACAGGATAGATACATTGTTTAATGCAAACCCAACTTCATTTTAACAGTATTTGTAGATTATTAGTATTTAAATTATTATTATACATTTCATATTGGAACACACACTGATAATAGGCAGAGTAGTAGCTGCTTTTCATACAGGCCATGCTCACATTGTCTTCACATTATTTCCATATTGTAGAACATTATTTATGTATAAACCAATTGTATTGGTGTGATGAGGTGGTCTAAGCATGCAGAGCTGGAAAAAGACTTGTCCAATCTAAGAAAAGCATCAGAGATTCCCAAGCAACATTGTCTTCAGTATTACATGGCAGCATTCTAATTCGGTATTTAACACACGTTTCTTGATTTGCCCTTGCTTCTAGTCACTATTTTGTGAACTGTTCCATGGCTTCAGTGGAACAATCAAAGGTCGTAAGAAGACCCAAGAGAAATTAACATCACTGTGGGTTTCGTCTTTCAGTTCCAGTATGTGTCCACTTGCTGTTGCCAGATCCTGAAGGTTGTGACACCGCTCAAAACAGCAAAGTTCAATTTTTATGCGAATGAGCTGTTGGTCAATTAGACGGGATTGAGCTGGAAAATATTCAAAATTGACAATTATATTCAAATGAAATTGGTATAATAAATAACTAGAAAATAGAAATTATTGCAATCAATATTATTATTGATATAAATATAAATAATATAATCCTGCTATTAAAGCTCCATTTAGTTTCTTGTAATTCGATGCTAGTTTGAAAAACACGGATGTTTAAAATAGTATTCTCACTTTAAAGCATTAAGGTATGTATGGTGTATAAAAATAAAAGAAACCCAATCAGTCATTTTTATTTTTTAATCTGTGTGTAAGTTTTTTGTTTTGCATACTAAAGCTTATAGTTTGTGTTGCTTTTTGTGTCGCGTCCTCTCATTTGTAAGGAATTAAATGGTCTAAAATGAAACCACAGTTTTTCCGTTACACCAAATGTAGTCAATTAGCCAAGAAATGTCCAAAGTTTTCTCCTCACGTATTACACTGGAGTAACATGGCTAATGTAGTAAAGTTAGAAATGTCATTTTGGCCAAGCATTAACTGAACACAGAACATGAAGCCCATTATGAAACTTCAAAAATGTTGGGTGGGGAAACTTCATTGACTCTCATGAGGGGGAAGAAAAAAATATATTGGTGAGTCTGGATCCTGCAAACATGTAAAGCATACTGTATATGACATGTTAGTTATTTTTGGGCTGTTCCGAGCACAGATTATTGTTGTTTCTTTCTGTCAGAACAGTCTGAATGATGACCACCTCTTCCCCACTGGATGCTATGCATCTCCTGCTTTATTTAAGGGAAAGGTTTATTAGACATAACTTATCTATTTATCATTGTATTCGTATGTTTGTTCCCATAATTATTGGATGCTTATAATTTATCAATCGACTTTTGTTAAATTTAGTCCTTGTATGTTTCTTTAAGGATTTTAAATATAATAAAAAATAAAAATAAAAAAAACATTATTACTGACACAGTTAATGGAAGGAACAATGTATACTCATCAGGTTTTAAGCACCACAATGCAAAACAATCAATTTGTCCACTTGTGGATAAATGTAAACTAATTTATGTTGTAACGCATTTCAATATGCAAAGCCATTATTATTATTATTATTATTATTATTATTACTATTACTATTATTATTATTATTCAACTGTGTCTTCAATTTCACTGTAAAGCATCACGTAGACTCTATTTTTGTACATCCCTCCTGTAAAGAAATAAAAGTTTTGTACTAGAAAAAATGGCTGTGTGGTGTGCTTGTAGAGGAAAAGACCCGAAGAGAAAGGTGTTGAGCGGATATTGCTGTAATATTCAACTTCAAAGGGTCGAGGGTACCTCAGTGGTTAAGGCATTGGACTATTAATTGGAAGCAACAAAGTTGCAATGTTAGGCCCTTGAGCAATGCCCTTAACTCTTGAGCGCTCAGATGTATAAGGAGATAAAAATGTAACCCTGTCCAGCTATGGGTATCTGTCCAATAGTGACAATATCCACTTACATATAACACTGATTACTAAGTGAATAATTCATTTTATTTCTTAACCCCTGAAAGCACCCTTTATCTGAAGACATTGGGTAAGCACTTTGTGGAAATGTAATGTGTTGTCCCTGCGTCTAAAAGCTCTGACGTATATGAAGATTTTTTTCTTCATTAACAGCAAGCAACTGATGTTAAATGAACGCTTCCTGTGAAGTTAGAACCTCACACCACATTCTGCACATCTCTGTAAACTAACACATACACCCAGTTTGGTTCCCTTATCACAACACCATCTGTCTTTGATTAGTTTGCTTTTAAACTGGATAATGAGATAAGACACTTTCTTTTCCCTTTAGGCCATAAACCTTGTGCAGAATTGGGCGTGTATCTGTGTGTTTGTGAACAGTCAGCAGACCAAACATAAACTGTACTAATTACTCAGATGGAACTGATTGTTTGATTATGGTCTTTCACAGTAGTGTTACAGACTGAGCAAACCTTTGACTTATGGGCTATTATACAGTTTATATGCTTTTTTTTCTTTTCTTTTTTTTAGCACCCGCTCATTTAGTGTGGCCTTTGTGACTTGTTTTTTTGCAAAAGCTTTGCTGTGTGTTCACTTTATGCCACATAACAAGTAGAGAGCTTATAGAACCACTTCTACTTTTCCATGTAAATTGGATTTCAGATGATGTTACATTTTGAATCATTGGGTACCTAAAAAAAATAATTTAAAAAATTCATGTTCCTGTATGTTGCACAATGGAACTGATTACAATGGCTTATAAGGCTACAGCGCCATCTGTTGAAGTAGTTGTGAAAGCACATATGGACTGTTTGTGTGTGTGTGTGTGTGTGTGTGTGTGTGTGTGTGTGTGTGTGTGTGTGTGTGTGTGTGTGTGTGTGTATTTATTTCATATAGGAAAAGTGGAACAGCAGAAATCAGCAGAGAAGGCTCAGGGCAATATAAAAATATATTGAAAGATTTTTCTGCTTCATTAAAGGAAAAGGTTGAGAGAAAAGGAAATAACATATCCATTTATCATTGTGTTCATCTCTTCTCATAATTAGTAGATGCTTAGATTTTAAAATAAAATTAAAATAATCATTAAAAAATTTTATTTATATAATAAATTACATAGCTGACTGTGTGTGTCCTAACTCACTCACAAGACTGGGTACACCCTGGACCGGATGCCAATCCATCTCAGGGT